>JAHBCN010006475.1:0-48692 GCA_019359885.1 Listronotus oregonensis | reverse complement strand
TTTTTGCAAGGACGAAATGATCCTAATCTTTGGCATTTTGCTATTTAATAAAGAAAGTTAAAATAACCGCTCAAACCGTTCCTTTAAAAATATTGTTTGAGTCCGCGAAAGTGTACTTCAGAACGCAAGACAGATACAAGCTGTCTATATGGTAACATTAACCCAAGAACTACTTATTTTTACTTCAGTTGGGCAATTTTTTACACTTTCTGTCCTATAAACTATCGGTACACCCTCTGAAGAAGACACGTCTTTTCGCAAAATGGTTGACAATATTCAACACAAGAATAGTGGAAATCTAAAAGTGTTTTACCTTTCTCTATCCTAGTTATGGTTAGTTTAAAGTCTTTAGGTTTTAGAATACAAATTTTTCTGTTATATTTTCACATGATAGAATATTCTTTTTATATTTTTCAACCTAAATTTAACCCATATGAGCGTGAAACTTTAAGTGGTTTAGCTGCGTTTGATATTCATGATCGTGTGCCTTTTTATCCCTAAATACGAGTTTCCCTTCGCTCTCAAAAACTGCTAGAGGATTTCTAGATACTATTTTTATAAAAGGACAATAAAATATTTATTCAGCATTTAAAAGGCGCCAAAAATATTTTATTGCATATTGTCAATCAAAAAATATATGCTAATTTTTACCAATAACTTTTTTTAGGACCGAATATATTGAATTTCTTATTTATAATAATGTATTCTTAAAAAAAATTATGTGGTGTATTGGTATTAGTAAATATAGACGACAATAATTATAAAAGTACTATATTAAATAGCCCAATACACTGGTTGCAGGAAAATACATGTACAAAATTTTCAAGTTGTTTTTTTTTTTTTTTGCGTGGAAGGGAAAAATCTTTAAAAAGACACCCTGTGGCCCGTATCACAGGGTAGTGTCGGATTTTTACCGACTGAAAAACCCCCCCCTAAGACTGGGTAAGTATCCTTCTCGGAACTGCCATGGGGCATTACTTCAAGAAGGTGGTCATAGTGTATCCTGCTACTTGGTTTACGTTATTTGTAAGTGTATATTTTGTCTGTCTTGTCTTCTATCTCTCGTGTCCAGATCTCTTTTCTTTAGGGTTAGTATTTCCTTCGCCATCTTTTTGATTTCCATCCAGTTCTCTGTGGAGTCCAATATTTTACCTAGGAGGTTTTCTGGTTGTAGTCGTCCAAGCTTGGTCTCTACATTCTCCCTCTGTGTACTCCATCTATGACATTCAAAAAATGTATGTTCCGCCGTGTCTGTCTTCCCACAGTATATGCATTCGTCTGTTGCGCTAAGGTTAAATCGCTTAAAGTAAGCCTGGAAACAGCCATGGCCGGTGAGTAGCTGGGTGAGAAAGAAATTCACCCCCCCCCATGTCTCCTTTCTACCCAGAGCCATGTTTTGCACAATCCTTTTGGTCATTCAGCCTTTCTATCGTGGTTGTCCCATTCGTCTTGCCAACTGGTCAGTAAGGTCTCCTTAGCTCTAGGGGTAGTTTCCTTTCCTTCTGTCTCCACTTGAGTTCTTTGCCTGACTAGAAGGTGTATTGGTGGCGTTCTTGCAAGAAAAAGTAGCGCTTTTGTTGATGTTGTTCTTTAGGCACTTTCGATTCTTATAGCTGCTCTTCGTTGCACCTTTACTATCATGTTTCTATATGTTATTTTTTCTATTACCCTCCCCCATATAGACGCTCCATACAGGACTATTAAGTTAACTACAGAGCACAGGATTCGTCTATTATTTTCTCTTGGGCCCCTCATTTCTGGCATTAGTCGAGTGGTGTTATTTAGTGCCTTGTTTGCTTTTTCAACTGTCTTTTGGATGTGCGTCTTTAGCGTCATATTTCTGTCTAGATACACTCCGAGGTACTTTGTACTCAATGGATTTGGTATTTCTTCCTGCCACCGAAAGCACTGCTTCAGTTTTATGCGGTGCAATTTTGAGTTTTTTAGACTGCATTCATTTGGTCACCTTGTGTATAGCAAGATTCGTCACCACTTCCAATGTTTCCGACCTTCTAGCTTTTGCTAGGATGCCCAAGTCGTCAGCATAGCCTACCAATTTAATTCCTTTTGGGACAGAGGTTTTCAGAACGCCGTCATAATAAATGTTCCACAGGGTGGGTCTGATTACAGATCCCTGAGGTACCCCGCATGTCACTGTCATGTGCTCCTTTTCACCTATCAGTAATGTCAAAGAATATAAACCTCAATAAGAAGCGACATTATTCGAAGTCCCAAAATTTTTAGGAGGGGGCTAAGCTGTTTAACTGTCAACCCGCTGCCGGCAGCTATTAGTCCGGGATTACATGTTTCGTTTAGTGCTTTGTTGAGTTTTATGTGCTGTTTTATTCGTTTCGTTCACTTTTGTGGATATCTTTAAAAAAAAAGCACTAAATGTGCATAGTAATTGTGATACTTGTAAAAATTATAGATTACATTGCGAATCTTTAAATGTTAATTCATTGTTAATATACAGTGTGGATCAGCCAAATGGAATAAATTCAATATTAAATAAATGGGGGCATATTCGAAAAAATGCTCGGACATATCGATTGGTATTTTTAATTGCGCATTTTTTTCAACTAAAACTGTTTATACAGGGTGTGTCATGTGACGGTGGTCAGTATCAACTTTCTTAATTTAAATGCTACACCCTGTATATTATTTAATTTGTGGTTTTTTTCAAAGCATTCTAGATATATTTTATGTACAATGTCCTATACCTATCTTTAACTGTTTCGTAAATGTTAAGCGTTTTCAGGTTTATTGCATCTATTGCCTTTGCATCTTTGCCACTTCCGTGAGGGTTACTTTTTGTGCATATACCTACTAGAGGCAGCCGAGTTACATCCTGTATAATTACCTTATAAGCATTAATTACCACTCCTAGAAATAGAGATAAAAAAGGTTATAAATATAGCTAGATAATATATTTTTAGGATGACTTCTGTTAGTTGAGCTTAAACTGTTGTAACTTTAGTTTTCGTTCCCGTTCCTTTAAAAAAAAAAAAAATTGTTACAATTTTCGAGTTTGGTGAAAAATAAAAAGTATTTTTCCCAAGAAAAATTGTTTTTTAAAAACATCATTCATTCGGCCCGTATTGTAACTGCCGTGCCGCTCGGCTGTGCGGACAAGCGTGCGAGAGAGTAAGAAGAATAGCTGTATAACTTTTCTCTCGCGCCTTGTGCTGATTAATTGGCAGAAGGGGTGTATACACCGCCGACAAATTAAAAGAGGGAGAGAGGTCATACACCTATTCTTGCTTCTCTCTCGCACGCTTGTTCCCAAGGCTGCCTCTAGTAGGTATATGCACAAAAAGTAACTTTCAAGAAAGTGGCAAGCATGCAAGCACAATACATCTAAAAGCACGTAATATTTCCAAAATAGTTAAAAATAGGTATAGGACATTGTACATGAAGAATTCAAAAATTGACTGATATACAGGGCGTTGCATTTAAATTACGAAAGTCAGTGTTGGCCACTATTACATGACACACCCTGTATAAAAAGTATTTACTGAAAAAAATGCACAACCAAAAATACCGATACACGTGTCCGAGTATTTTTTTGAACACGCCCCCGTTTATTTATTATTGAATTTATTCCATTTGGCTGATACACACTGTATTATAAACCTTACGACACTATAAAAAAACATTCATGGAGCGTTGCTGCACCCTCCCGATTTGTTTATTAAATATGTTTATGATTTGGAACATGCTTTTAAAACTAAGTTTGAAGATATTTGTATAAAACAGGAAGTTTCACATAAACTCTTAAATGAAATGAAAAGAATAGAATTTACCCATCTATGCAATGATTTTCAAAAAATGTACATTATAAAATAATTTATTAGGCTTAAAATATTTTATACGATGAAATATACCAATCGTGATCCAAAGTACCAGTCAAAAGATAGGAAAACTAAAAATTGTATCACACCTATAATCAATTTATAGCCACGGTAACAAGTCGATGTAACTTTCAGATTTTGTCATTTCAATAAACTGTTTGCCTACTTTTTTTTTAAAGTCACTATTTTTAATCTCACCTTGCACATTCAGCCTTGGCATTTAGGCTTTAAAAAACTAAAATTGTTTATTTTAGTGATGTTTCGAGCCACCTTGATTATCAAGTTCTTCCACTCTATTCTTTCCAAAATATCTCTGAGATTTTTTTCCAAATCATAAACCTACTTTCAAATTTAATTAATTTAATGGGGAACCCTCATTTTATTAAAGCATGCTGTACATTGTATATTAATATATTCTCACTAAGAAATTTTGTTGTTGTTACCAATATAGGAAATGCTAAATTATATGTTTATGTAATAAAAAAATTAAAGTACATTGTACTGTTTTTTTACAGTAAAAATGAAAGGATATACATTTATAGTAAAGGTAAGTATTAAGGTGTATAGGTACCGTTTTACAAAAAAACAACATCCCTCCACTGAATTCTTAACCCCAGAAACCTATAGAATCACATACCTTAAAACTTTTTTCCTTTTTCTTTGAAATGGGAGATGTACATCAAGAGTAATTAGCGAAAGCAAAAAACTGTATACTATTCGTTTTTTTTTCAAAATGTTATACAGTCAAATTAGTTAGACGTAAAATGGATTACAAAATTTAATTCTGCATAGGTACTCGAAGACCTCAAAAACCATATATTAATACTTACTTATTGTTTAATTACAATTTTGAAATAAAGATTTCCTATAATTATTTTACATCTGTTCACACAAAAATTACATAATATTAATTTTTTTACGAAAAATTGCAAAATTTAATCCCCTGTAAACATCGCTTTGCCCAAAACTAATTTTTCTCAAAAATAATCTAATCTTTTTTGAGAATAACCAACCCTAAAAAGACTGCAAAAAAACTCCTTGAAAGGGACGATTATCCAGGACTGCAATGCATGATATAAATGATATGATGATATAATTTTTTTTCCCGTGTAAAACTGAATTTTTACCGTTGATATTTCTCTCAGTGTACTCCCAAGCTGTTTAAGTGTCATTCCGTCTACACGTGACGTCAGAAATTTGTTTCTCATATAACCAATGCTATTGGGAACGATATGTCGCTTCTTATTGAGGTTTATATTCTTTGGTAATGTCCTGTCTTCAAGTTGCTTCTCTTAGCCTGTTAGTACGAGATCTGACCGGCGAACTTTACCTGTCTGCTAATGGATGTAAATTATTTTTTATTCAATGTAATATGTAAACAAATACATGGCAAATGGGTTAAATAAAAAAATATGGTCAGGGCTATGATTAATAAAAAAAAACTTTTAAACAATTTTTATTACTCCCTCTGTAATGTCATTTTTTTCTATATGACAGTACTGATATATCGCTAAAATTGTTTTCATTGATTTCAAAAATAAAAATTTTAATAATTTTTTTAATTTCAAATTTAAAAAATATCAAAAGGCTTTATTTATGAAGTTCAAAAAAAAATTAGTGTTATATAAGTACTGTCATGTAGAATAGAGAAAAAAAATAAGAATTAACATTGAGTTTTAAAATAATATTTTTTATTTAATCGTTGCCTTGACCAGAATTTTTTTGAAAAGCTATTTGCAACAAATTTGTATACACTATTTGATAAAAAATGATTTTTAGCCGGTTAGCAGATAGGCGTCCCTAATTCGGATCGTAGACTATGTTGTTTTTTTCGAATATCTCAAAAACGTGCTAAGTGATTTTTCTTTAATATATAGGACGTTTTAAAAAAAGGGCCAAATTTTTAAAGGTGATGCAAAAATCATAAAAAAATTTTAAAAAGTTTCTATAATTATGGACCCGAAAATGCATACCTTCTAAGATGCAGGTTGTCAAACTTTAAAAAAATGTTTTTTTTTCTATTAATTCTAAATACCCTGTGGCCGATTTTCCTAAAATTTGTTAGTGTTATTTCTGGTAATATGGACCTATTTTGGGCTTGATTAAATTTACATTTATAAGCCCAGTAGCGTGTTAGTGGACGACACCTTATTAAAAATATTTGTGAAATAGATGTACGCAATTTTGATATATTTTTTTAATTAAGCAGCTTAAAATACAAATTTTTTTGTTGCTTTGTTTTGTGATATTTTTTTCCTTGCGTTGTTTCAAGAAAGAAATTAAAACCAATTTATTGTACAGTTGTTATAATATTGCCACATTCCCTATTACTAGAAAATAAAAAGTATTACTTTTTAACAGTACAATGTCGGGTACAAATATTGGAATTGTAAAATATTCACATATTATAGTAATCAATTGGAGGCTGTCAAACAAATGTACACAATTTTATAGTTATATTATATTTATTTTTGTATGTATATATATATATATATATATATATATATATATATATATATATATATATATATATATATATATATATATATATCACCTATTATAGATATCAAAATAAAATATTACTTTTAAAAGACATAAAATAAAAATAATATTTTAATATATATATCATATTATATATATATATAATTTTTTTATAACGAATTCTTTACCTTATATTTCTAGTTTCAATTTATAATATAATTGTTAGTATAAAATTGTTCTATATAATAACACATTTTTTTTGTGTAATCAAAATTTTTTTTTACATTTCTGGAAAAGACATAAAATACGCCAGATAAATAACTATTTTAACTATTAAGAATTATTTAAGGTTATATATCGACATGCAAAATTTTCATTTTTTCCATTTTAAAAAATAAAAAAATTATAGGGAGGAACCACCCTTTGAGAAACACCCATGTATATATATATATATATATATATATATATATATATATATATATATATATATATATATATATATATATATATATATATATATATATATATATATATATATATATATATATATATATATGTATATTTGTTGTATGTATGTTTCATTATTCACGCATTTCCCGAAACTAATACTTGGATTGTCAACATCATTTTTACTGACTTACATTTTCTTTAACTTAGGCAGAAATTAAGTAAAAAAGGCAATTTAAAAAAAAATACACCGACTTAAATAAAAATTAAGTCAAAATTATATAATCATATTTTTATATATCCTCAAAAACAAAACCAAAATTAGGGACAAAACAAATCAGGAGCCAATAATTTTTTTTTAAGTTGCTGCCAGCACATCTATCGAATATAAATCTTAATTAAAATAAAAACGATGGCTTTGCTGGCAAACTAAACAAAGTTTCTAATCCCCTTATTTGTTTCCCACCTACTTTTGCTTTCGTTTTTTGATGGCTTATTCGGTGTATATAAAAAAAGATTTTTTTATAATTTTATGCTATTTGTTTTAGGTCGGTTAATTTTTTTTTTACCTTTTAACTGGTGTTACGAATTTTAGTAGAAGCCAAATTAATTTCGTATGCCTATGGATGTGAATTTTAAGCGAATTCCCCCGCTTATTTTGACGATAGCTGTGCTTGACGTCTGTTGCAACATGTGTATCCAGTATGTTATCTCCAGTTCTTTACCCATCTCTTTTGCTATTATACCATAATTGTAGCACTGTGTTATCGTTTTGCAATAGAATGACCTTTAAATAGAACACCGCATTGGTTCGCTGAAATTTATTTGCTTTTGCGAGTATGTTAACATTAATTTTAAAAGGGTTATGATAGCCGTATCGCACCTCCGCTTCAATAGTGCCACAAGTCAAAAAAATTGACTCATTATTGATACCACACACTTTACATATATTTTTAAAATAATTGGTAATTTGTAAAAAAATCTAGCAAAACCGTATAAGATTTAAATTTTGCACAACTTGTACAAAATTAAGTTTCCACATTGCAATAAACCCAATAATTTTTAAGTTGATAACTTGTACAAAAATAATAACTATTATTTTTAAATTATTAGCTGATTCCCCTTTTTTATTTTTGTTAATTTTAAACTAAGTACGCATTTTGTTTAGTAGAATGCAAGTTGGTATAAAAACAAATAATCGCTGCAATATTTTGAATAATTTTTAAGCAGGAAAAAGGAATTACATAATGCCAAATTTTTGTATTCTTGAATTATGTGTTGAGTAAAATAGAGTTCAAAAACTTTAAATATATAAGGTTTGTTCCAAATGCGAAAACCGTTAAAACCTCACCGAAACTCGCGCAGTGATTAAAATGCGTCCCAATTTAATCACTGCCATGAGCGTAATCTTCGGACTTTGTGTTAAAAACCTATAATGTTAATAAATATTATAAAGCGGAAAAAGTAAAATGCCTTACAGATGTTTTCGCTAGATATCTTGAAAAAAGAAACCAATCCGTATTACTTTTAAAAGACCTGATAAGATCATAGTTGTCTATGGATGATTTATAAAAATATTAAAAAATTAACTAAAACATAATAAACAAATAATAAAATAATAAATTTTTACTAAATATTAAAAATAGTATTAAATAGTAAAATGTTATACTAGGTGTGCAAAATTTAAATACTTTATTATATTACTATATTAAGTGCTTAATGTTTTTAATATATTTTGTTTTTCTCAATATTAACATTTATTTTTGAAAATTAATATGGAGTGTGTAGTTTTAATATCAAGGTTATTTTATTTCAAAACAAGTAGTAGAATTATATACAGGGTGTTCCAAAAAAGAGTCTTTATATTCTGTAAAACTCTAAACGATAAAAAAAATTAGGAACTCCACTGGTTCAACGTGATATTCTACACAACCTTGCTTTTACTTTATACTCCATTTAAAACGCGGTCCTGGGTGCCCAATTTCACTGCGAGTGGAGACTACCCTCAAGTACGTTTTTGGGTCACCAACTCGGAAATTCTGGCATCACCTCTAAAGATGCAAAAACAGGGTTTTTTTTAACAAAAAACTTTTAAAAAACTTATGAAAATGCTCTTTAGGCACCTAGAAAATACTTCCAGGGTACCTTTTTTGGATCACTGATTTCAAATTTGGGGGTCTCACAATTCTTAAGCTCCGGGAACACCCCCAAAAAGGCAAAAAACCCCCTTTTTTAAGGTTTTTTAAGAATAATTTTTCAAAAAATTTAAAGAAATTATTAAATATTCATAAAAATTTGTATTTTCATGACATTATATTAATTTAAGCCCTAATTAAATTTTAGAGTAACTCATTAAGGGCATAACAACCCACAATCATCCCTAAAATATCGTACAATTATAAAAAATGCAAACAAATAAATTTTATGCTTTTTCTCTAAAATTTTGAATAAATAGCCATTTGTCGACCAAAAACATATTTTTTTCCTAAGGAATTATATGTACCCCTCGCACCCTCTTTGTGAGCTTATCCAACTTGAATTAAAATTGAAACAATAAGTTTTTTTTTTATATTTCTCTTTATTATACCAAAAAATTTGTTTACAAAAAAGTATCACTAGATGTTGTCACCCTTTTGGACGACAAAAACTACCCCTAAAACATGATAAAATAAAAAATGCACAAAAAAGTACATTTTGCTTTACGTTTCAAATAAAAAGCAATTTTTCGATTTTAAAAAAATTATTATTAACAATTAAAATGAACCCATAAATCTTTCTTGAAGGTTAAAAAAATTCGAAATTAGCGATTTAAAAAAACGTACCCTGAATGTATTTTCAAGGTGCCTAAAGACCATTTTCATAAGTTTTTTTATAAGATTTTGGTTAAAAAACTTCGAAACAGAATGTTTTTTGCACTTTTAGGGGTGATGCAAAAATTTCAGAGCTGCGGGACCCCGAAGTTCGGAATCAGCGATCCAAAATAGTACTAAAAGTAGTCTCTACTTGCAGCGAAATTGGGCACCCAGGACCCGCGTTTTAAATAAACTATTATTTCTATCTTTGCTAACAACCGAGATACAGCAGTGGTGTACTAAAATCCTTAAAATTTTAAAAACGACCTGTATCTCAGAGACAAATCAAGTGAGTCGCGTTACGTTTTTACCGTTGTAGTTGTTTCGAAAATCAAAGTCCAGAATATGCCATTGGATTTGCTCTATTTTTTGTAGTTTTCCCAATTATTTTGAATATTCATCGAACAGGCACTACGCTGTACGTCTTTAAAAAACCTTTTAAAATTGCTTAAATACCAATTTAGGCTCATTTTGGTGGTTTAACGCTAAGAGTGTGTCCATTTCTGCTTTTTTTTGAATTATGACGCTATTTGAGCGGAGGTGCTGTATTCAGTGCGAGTCTCAAACTTGGAATAAATTCAGTAAATCAAACAAGGTTTTTTTGGGAAATATGCTCGGACTTGTTAATTAGTATTCTAAATTGCGCTCTTTTTGATGTAATAAAATTTTATACAGCATGTCTCAAATTTGAGATATGACGTCATCAAATATTATTTTAAATGACAACACTAATTTTTTAAGACTATTTTTAAAGAGTATATCAAGTTACACATGTGTGCCAAATTTCTAGTTTTTATTTCTTGTCATTAGAAAGATATAACCATATACCGGGTGTTTCTCAAAGGTGGTTCTCCCCTATAATTTTTTTATTTTTTAAGATGAGAAAATAAAATTTGGCGTGTTGATATATGACCTAAAAATGCATTAAATGGCGTGTTCAATTGTTTTTGGTGATTTTCGGTTTCACCGGAAATGACCTCAACTTTTAAATTTTAAATGGAACACCCCGTATTTTTTTACCCATTCGATAGTTAATGACATTCTTAATACAATGACAGCCCATATGTCAACTTTGATTTTTCTTTAAAATTATTTATTTTTTTAAATTTAATCTAGAGTGCCATGACGTCGTTAAAACAACAATTTTGAGTTAACAGGCGTAAAAATATAGTTTTAATTATCTGACGTATTTTATGTCTTTTCCAGAAAGGTGAAAGGATTAAAAAAATATTTTTGACATAATTAGTTTTCAAATGGAACGATAGTGGCTCGTTGGCAATTAAAAGGCATTTTTTGTGAATAATTTGATGACTACACTTGATATTTTAATTTAAATCAACACCAAAAAAAAAAAAAATAGGCATAGTAGTTGTTGCTCATAAAATTAATAAAATATCCGGTCCGTGGCATTCGAAAAGAGTCATATGCATTTCGGCAATTTTGTCAGGTAGGCTTGGAAATAAACAAAACGTTGATGCTAAACAATGATGTTAATGATGACTTATAATTAAATGCGAGTTAGTTTTTAAATTTATTGCTGTGCTTATTAATGGGGAATTTTAATTTAAATACCTATAAAATATAATAAATATAATAATTAATAATAATAATATAATAATTATTATTCTTATAAGCAACAACTACTATGTCTACTTTTAAGCTTTTTTAGTGTTGATTTAACTTCAAATATTAAGTGTGGGATATCAAATTATTTACAAAAAAATGATATTTTCGAATATGCCAACGTGCCACTATCATTCCGTTTGAAAAAAATTAGTTATGTCTTGAAATAAAATTTTGAAATCTTTTTACCTTCCTGGAAAAGACGTAAAATACAAAAGATAATTAAAACTATTTTTTCACGCCTCCTGAACTCAAAATTGGTTGTTTTAACGACGTCATGGCACTCTAAATTGAATTTTAAAAAATTTAATATTTTTAAAGAAACATGTCAAAATTTTACATATGGGGTGTCATTGTATTTGGGATGTAATTTTCTATCGAATGGGTAAAAAAATACAGAGTGTTCCATTTAAAATTTGAGGTCATTTCCGGTGAAACCGGAAATTATCAGAAACAATTGAATCCTTCATTCGTATCATTTTTAGGTCATATATCGACAAGCCAAATTTCATTTTCCCATCTTAAAAAATAAAAAAGTTATAGGGGGAAACCACCTTTGAGAAAAACCCGGTATATTTACATATACAGTACTTGAATTCATTCAGTAAATCAAACAAGGTTTTTTCGAAAATATGCTCGGACACGTCGATTATTATTTTAAATTGTGCGCTTTTTGATGTAATAAAATTTATTACAGGGATGTCCCAAATTTTAGATATGAGGTTATCGAATATTATTTTAAATAGCAACACTATTTTTTTGTAAACTATGTTTAAAAAGTATATCCAGTTACACATGTGTGCCAAATTTCAAATTTTATTTCTTGTCATTTAAAAGATATTCTACCAACATCTAATTTAAAGACTAAAAAAATTTAATTCGATTTAATTTAACGTCAAAATAATAAACGTCAGCTCGACAAAAACGATAAACCAATACCATTTGGCATTCCACTTTTAAAGTGCATAAAAATTAAATTGAAATTAATTAGATTTGACAAGAAATAAAATTTGTAATTTGGCACACATGTGTAACTTAATATACTCTTTGAAAATAGTCATAAAAAATTAGTGATACCATTTAAAAAAATTGTCGCTAACGTCATATATCTAAAATTTAAAATACTAATTAACGTGTCCGAGCATATTTCCGAGAAAAAAATTTTTTTGATTTACTGAATTTATTCCAAGTTAGAGACTCGCACTATACATTTAATTATATTTTATTGTTAAATAATAATATCACTTTTTTTTATTTCGTTTTCGTTTTTGTTATTCCATTTAAGACTAGACACCTATAAAATCCCTAATTTTCCCATTAAATACTGATTGGGGTAATTGCGAGACATCTAAATATCGGAAACTTTTACTACCCCGTCATAAAAATAATATCTGGAAATCCTCTAGCAGTTCCAGGAAACGAAGGGTAAAGACTCGCTATTAGATTTTATTGGCAAGCCAGTCTGAATATCAAACTTTTCGCCGTAGAGTTTGGCGTCTATTTTAGTTAAAAGTTTTGGAAAAATATGAAATGCAACGTAATAATTTTCATAAAAAAAAACACATATTACCATCGTATATAAACAAAGTAATGCAATTTTTCAAAAATAATAAATAAAATATAAAAAGAAATTTCCATTTTCGCTTAAATAAATTCAACGCAGAAGTGCAAAGTATAGAGATATAAATTATAGTGAAAAAAAAACTAAAAAACACGCTTTTATAGCCGAATTGGACTAAAGAATAGAAAATAATCAATTTTAGTAAAAAAAGGCGTGGGGTGCTTGTTATTAAGTGCTATAATTATTTAATTGGCAGCTATTTACAAAATTAGAGTTATTATAAAAATATAGTAAAATGCACTTCACGCTTTTTTTCGGTTTGCTATGAAAGCGTCATGAAAGGTAATCTTAATCAAAAGCCTCGATTAATGTATATCTTATGTTTGTCAGGCAGGGGTGTGTTCTTTCACCACTTCTCTTTAACCTCTATTCAGAGAAAATTTTCACCAAAGTCCTTGAAAATAATACCGGTGGAATACGAGTTACCGGCATGCCACTGAACAATTTGCGTTATGCAGACGATACAGTACTTCTCGCCAAAACATGCCAGACCCAGAATATGTTGAATAATGTCAATATAGCTAGTGGAGAATATGGTCTGACGCTCAATCTTAAGAAGACCAAATACATGATTGTCACCAAGACTAAAGTGACCAACGAACATCTGTATGTGGAAGGCAAAAGGCTGAAAAGAGTCGAGAGGTATGACTACCTAGGTAGTGTCAACCGTTCCGTGATGGTTCAGAGATAAGGATTCGCATTGAGAAAGCCCGTGCATCCTTTGTGAAGATCAATAAGCTGCTCTGTAGTCGCCATCTGACCCTGGACCTAATAATTCGGATGCTCAAATGTTATGTATTTCCAGTTCTATTTTATGGTGTAGAACTTGGACCCTCAACGTGCATTGCGAGAGGAAACTAAAAGTCTTTGAGATATGGACCCACCGTCGGATGTTGAGAATTTCATGGACCGAACATATGACCAACGTGGAGGTTCTAAGAAGAATAAAGAAAAGCGTAGAAGTCCTACATAAAGTGTAGAAAAGGAAATTGCAATATCTCGGCCACATCATGAGAGGTCCAAAATATGAGATTCTGCAACTCATAATCCAGGGAAAAATTGTGGGAAAAAGATCTGTTGGAAGAAGAAGAATATCCTGGCTTAGGTATTTTTGACAATGGTTCAATGTCTCGTCATCCGACCTATTCAAGGCAGCAGCTTCCAAAATCAGAATAGCAATGATGATAGCCAACCTCCGAAAGGGAGACGGTACATAAAGAAGAAGAAGATATTTGTCAATAAATCTATTATAACCAACGGATCATAACAAAATTCGATATGGAAAAGGAAGACCCCTATAGATAACACGACATGAAGGTCGGTAAAAAACCCCTTTCTCCAAAAATAGTTATTTTGTTGCCTGTATCCAAAATTCTTGTTTTGTCTTATTATTATCATTATTTTTTATTCTGATGATCCAGGTCTGACAATTAGAACGAAGATATGAAATAATTGTATTTATCGGCTCTTGACCCTTAGAAAAATGTTCAAGTTAACCATTACTCTCAAAATATCAATCAGAATATAAGGAATTATATACCCAGTTTTTAACATGGTGTGAGGGCCCAAAAAAGTAAAAAATTGATAAAATAAAAAGTAAGTAGTATGCCAGTCCAATAAGCCAAACAGGCCAACAGCCAACATTAAAGTTACCATTAAAAACCCTTTAAATGATCAGCAGCAGGAATTGTTTTGAAAAATTTGTTTTTAATACTTATAAAATTAGTAGTTGAATTTTTAACATTTATTATTAAAAAATAGTTTTTGTTATATATTCATAACAACACTAGTTGTGTTAGAAGTTTTAACAAATTCAAAGACTAGAAAATACTTACGTAAAAACGTCATAATTGAAGGGTTTTATTTGCTAAATAAAATTATTCATTTTCTGCAATTATAAATGTAGTTTATGGGAAAAAATTTTAATTAAAAGTTAATACTGAAAACAGTTTCTTTCTAGGCAAAATGATCGTTACTTTGCAGAATATACTTATTAACACTCTATAAAAAATAAACTTGCATAATAGAGATCATTTAAAAAAATTGTTTAAAATATCTGGATTGTAATAATGATGATAAGAAAAAACAAAGAGAAGAAAGGTTAATTATTTTAAAGACTTTTCTATAACCGACCACTATCCACTAAAAAACATGATTTGATGGTGTCTCCCCTAAACATTCAAAATCTATAATCACTTTTTTTAAATCTCATAATTTATTTTAAAGTTTTAGGGATAATTTTTTTTCTCCAACATGTTTACAAATCTTCATCAAAATTTTGAAAAATAAATGGTTTGGAACCTGTTAATCGTTTTTAAAAATCATTTAATTCGGTCAACCAACTGCCATTTCAAAAAACTGCCCTTTGAAAACGGTAAAAACAGAATATTTTGATGATAACTTTGACATCAATTACCTATATGAATAACTAAATTTCGCCTGCACTTCCTGCGCGGACTAAAAAAAAAATGCCTTAACGTTTTGAAATTTTTTTATCGCCTATGTTTATCAGGGAAAATTTTTAAATTCTTTGGTAAAAGAATTTGTAAAAACGATTCAGTAGTTTCCTGGTAAAAAGATTGCCGATGGCAATGGAGCAAAATGTACCAGCGAACTGTCATTAGACACTTTCCCCGGCGGGGGGAGAAAGTGCGTTTCTTTCTTTCCCCCCTCTCCGCCTGCTAAAGTGGTCTACATGGGACGGGAACGGGAGACCACCGCCCTTCTCAGACGACCAGTGGTCGATTTTCGGTAAAAAAATTATTAACAATTTAAATTTTGCGATGGCATACAATTGTAATTTTATTAAAAATATTGATAGAAAATTTTAAAAATGGGGGAAATTGGAAACTGCGGCCGCGGTTCGTCTTCCGTTCTCGTCCATGTAAATGCAGTTTAGCAGGCAAAGTGCGTCTAGTTGGGAGTTGACCATGTCGGGCGCTCTTTTTCGTCTCGTTTTTATAACACCATCGGAATCTCCCTATTTATTTCTGGTTTGGGCCTACTAATTACATCAAACAAACAATCCAATCTTTCCCTCCCCATAATATTACTATGGATGAGGTAATAATAGCTATTTGTTTGGTTATAGGCGGTTGAACCGTAAATTCAGTTACTGAAATTCTTAGCACGTTTTTGAGAAATACAAAAAAAAAAACTGGCTAAATAAAGCAATTTAAGATGTAACTAGGTTGGTCTAAATATACTTATTTCTACATCAAAATTTATATTGGGGACAACCTGTATTATTGGTAGTCAACAGTTGTTTACAAATTTTGGTTCTCAGGATGAAACCAAATTAAATTGGTTAATAAATATGTTATAAACCAGTTATAACTTGATTTAAAATAAAAAGGTTTTTTGTTAATTTTTACAAACGTTTCTATGGTAACAACAATACAACGTAACTATTAATGGTCAATGTCATCAACTGAATCGTTTAAAAGTTGATTTAACACTGGGCCCTTGTGGGTTTTTTTATCGCCTTTTATGGAAACGTGGAAAAAATAAAAAAGCCGGGAATAGCTGAAAGAATTATTTTAATATGGGATGCAAGAAAAGTGAAAAATGGATGACTCCGGCGCTCTTAAGACACTTCACAAAGACCGTCGGAATGGGAAAAACCTAAGTTGATTTATTTAAATAAATTATTACTCCAAATTATAACTATAATTTAGTATTACAACCGAACTAACCAGAACAAGAACGAAAAACACTTTTGTTCTTGCCGCTCTTCGTCACTTTTAAGCACTTTTAAAAACTGTACTTAAAGCTGTTTAACAGTTATAATTGTTTTCCTTTTACTTTAAATAATACCAAAATCCATAGTTGAAGTAATTATCCAAGTATGTACACAGAACTGGCGAAAAGAAAAAATAAATAATGGATATTCCAATAGTTTAAAATTCTAATCTTATATGATTATTATTAAGAGCCCCATTTATAAAACTGGCAGGCACCTTATTAAAAAATTAATAAGGCAGTATACCGATAAATTGAAATGAAATAGATAACTTCCTTCTGCCGGAACCTAGTTAAAAAACACCCTTTTTATGTTAGGCCTTCGCAGTTAACCTACTTTTATAGTTTTATAAAAAAAAGTAAAATCAAACTTTTAAAATTTAATGTCTAATAATTTTATTTAACTTTTTGTAACTTAAAAATTGACAGATCACAAAAAGATAAGAGTTGACTTTTATAACTGAATAAATACGAAAATATTTCCGACAAGGCAAACAAGTATACAATTCCCCAAACAAAAATGGTTTTGGCTAATCCAATTTAAAAAAAACCGTTCCCTTGATATCTAAATAACTTCTGGAACAGCAAATTTCAAACCGGGACCCGAAAAAAGTCCTTAAAATTGCGACTTTTATTTTTTCCGTCCCAAGTGACCCGTCCCCTTATAAACGCGTTTGCAGATTTATTTCTTTTTTAAAATGCAAATGAATGGCCCCAATGATCCTTATCTTTATGGAGGGCGTATTTTTCTAAAGTAATTAGTAAGAATGCAAGGGTTAATCAGAAACATAGAAGGAATAATTAATTAAAGGGGGAAGTGCGCCATTTTAATTCTTATTTATTGTGCTACTGCTAAAAGGGTATGCATAATATTTTTCTGTTATTGGTTTTTTATTGCTTAGTTACC
This sequence comes from Listronotus oregonensis, assembly GCA_019359885.1. Taxonomy (NCBI): domain Eukaryota; kingdom Metazoa; phylum Arthropoda; class Insecta; order Coleoptera; family Curculionidae; genus Listronotus; species Listronotus oregonensis. The sequence continues at coordinate 31,169 of JAHBCN010006475.1, read as the reverse complement.
AACTACATTATAGTGCACCTTTACCCGTGCGGATGTTCTTTTGGCCTGCCCGGGCATAAAGCCAAAAAAAGTGTTAACGACTTTTTAAATAACCCCAAGAAAAAATATGATTTTTCCCCTCTATTTTTGGTCGTAGAACATGATTCTAACTTTCGGATACCAGGACCAGAAATGGGGAAAAAAGAAAAGTTTCAGAAGGTATGCCTTCTGGACCCGCCTTATTTTTAAAGATATACTGTCTTCCAAATCTCCTTCAGCAACCAGTGTAATCTTCCATTCGTAAATCCAGCCTCTGCCAGAAGGTTGCCTATGTTCGACGCAGACAGTGACCAGTTATTTCTCTGGATCTGTTCTTTTCAATAACTGTATAGTACAGCGACCTTGTCTTTAAGTCAGAAAAACTTTTTTCCGAACAGCCATGTAGTCTCATATTAGCTTCAAACTGTTTATTTTGTCTTCGTCAACAATGGTAAAACGCTTTTTACCGGTTTTTTGTCTCTGCTACTTTTTATCCTCAAACTGATTTTCTACCTCATGGGTAACTAGCATATTCGCAAATTCTTGTCGTCGACATTCACCATATACACCAAATATTAATACAACATCATTTATTTAAAACATCTTTTCTGTACAAAACTTTAGTAATTTGTCATATTCTCTGTCGTAGGCATGTCTCGATTTCTTTGGTAGAAAGTTTTGTGTTGCTTTTTCTGCTTTTTTTTTCAATTTCCTCAGAAATTTCAAAACTTTTTTGCATTTTGACCTTTTAAGTTTGACAGCTAGGAAAATTTAATTTCCCTAGCAACGATTATAAGCCAACTATTGTAAAAAAAGAATGTTTTTAAAATCAAATTCAAGTTTTTCAATTTTTTAAAACGTTTACTAGTATGACATAAAAGTTGGCGAGTTTTAATAGATGTGTATGGTGTAAACATCTATTTAGTACCTTTGGTACATAAATAACTATTTAGTCACTTACGGAAAAAAAATCAGTCAATTTTGCCCCCCCCTAAACTCTAAAAATGTAAAAATTTTTGCCTCTAAAGGAAAAGATAAATTATTTGCTGCATAATTTGGGCCAATTCTGTCCTTAGTTCTTCCCTTAAAGCATCCTGTTTTTCCCTTTTTTTTAAAATGTCTAAAATCATATTTAGTGTCAAATAAAACATTGTATACTTTTTTTTTTCCCTTTTTTCACGAAATCTCTTGGGGTTTTAAAAAAAAGTATTTCTACCTTTTTAAAAATTTTTAAAAAAAAATGCTATTTTCCTATAACAGAAAAAGCATGTGTAAGAAAGAATTTTCCGATTAGCAATCTTTCTATCTTTTTTTTTTTGTTTGCAAGCTATTTAGTGTCTCAAAAACATAATGATGTATCCTAAACACCAGAGGGGGAATTTTTTTGAACCATGACTTAAATTCCAAAAAAAAAAAATTTCTCTTCCGAATAAAAAAACCCTTTCCCATATCTAAATTTTGCTTTATTTCCTATTTTCCCCTTGACGCCCCTTTTTATGATTGTTTCTTTTTAAATTTGCACAGCCCCCCCTTTAGGAAAATCAGCTCATACAAAACCAGCTGTAAACAGGGGGAAAAAACTGTAAAGCTGCCCTCAGGAAAACTGGACTGTATAACGAGCTGACCATGACGTGGTCCTAGACTATAGAGGCTACACAGGAAATAAAAACAGGTCAAAAAAGCATTTAATAAAAAAATTGTAATCAGAAAGGGGTAAACAGATAGTTTCATAGATGGGGGGAACTAATGCGGCCAAATTAATTTTTTTTTTGGTCTAATAGATTATTGTTCCTCTTTTTTTTTTTGGGTTTTTTAGTTACATTGTTTAGAAACTGGTGCAATAAGATCTCTTAATGTCAATTTTTTTTTTGGGGTTTTAAATTTTGTACCTATTTATTCACAATAAAATTATTGTAATAATCGGTGTGCTTTGTGTTGCTAAAATAAAAAAAAAAAAATTACTTACTTTAAAAATTTTTTATTTCTTAAGACATCTAATTAAAACCTTGTATTTTAAATAAAAAAAAAATTATACAAATTTAAAAATATGTATTTACACACGGATATATGGGGTTAAGATTGACTCCATTTTTTGTGCGAGTCAACAAGCGTGTTAAGGATTGAGATTTTTAACGCCAAAAAAGGCACGTTACTGGAGTGTCGAAATAATATTTTTTCCCCATTTTTTTTTTAAAAAGTATCTTTATTTTAGAAACCAGCTTAACAGTTTAATAACTGTTATTTTGGTGACAATGTTATAGACTTAAAGTTTTGTGTATTTTTAGTTGCCTATACTATAACCGTTCTTAAAAAGAAAATCATGCATTGGGGGGTTTTTTGATGTTTTTTTATTCGTTAATAATACTTATAAATAAACGATCATGGAAAACTTTTTTTAATTTAAAAAACCACCATGAAGATTGTTGCTAACATTATTTATTTGTAATTAATTATTCTAGTTTAAGCAATTATTTGTCTTGCCTGCATTTCTTTTTTTTTCTCAGAAAGTCAATTCTTCTGTTTGTGTAAAAAGTTTACCTATAAATTTTAAAACAAAAAAGTTGTCGGCCGATTTTTTTCCCCGACATTTTTACATTTTAAAAGAACTACTTTTCCTACTAAAAACACTCTAAAACACAATGCCCCAACTTCTATCAAAAATTCAATTGGTACCCCATCAATGTTTTATTTGTACCTTTTAGGGATGGATCTGTTTAAAAAATAAAATGCTGCCATTATTTTTTTCCCCAAAAAAAAGAGAAAATTATAGATAGAGTGTTCACAGAATGTTAAGTTATTTTTAAAAATTTTTCAGTTTTAAACTTGAGCGGTATAGTCTGGACAATCTAAAGTTTTAGTCATGGCCGACAATCATGTTTTTTTAGTTACTTTTATTATAGCCAACAAAAAGATTGGGGGGAAATTTTTTAAATTTTTTTTTCATAAAATGTTTTAAAAAATTTAAAAAAAAAAATTGAAAACTTTTTTTCTTTGCTTTAAAAAATAAAAAAAAGGGGTTTTTTTTTTTTTTAAAAATTTTTTAAAACAAAAGAGTTTTAAACTCACAGAGTCTCAACCATTTTTTCTTGAAAATTTTTATTGGTTTGTAAAGTAAAAATAAATTCCAAAAAGGGTTAAAAAAGGATATATAAAAAATTTTTTTTTTATATTCAACTATTTATTATGAAGCGCAAAAAAACTATATAAATATATGGGGTAAATACATACTTATTTTTTAGATCCTAGCATGTTCTTGTAAAAATGTTTAATTAATTAAGATTTGTTTAATTTTTAGGCGTTATTATATTTTACAAGTTACCAGTACTCATTATTAATTTAACTTAAGATAGAAACCTTGGTTTTAGCTTTTATTTGGATCGAAACCTTTTTTAAGCATATAAATTTTAAAGGGGTTACCTAATTAAAATTTATATTTTCTAGAAAAAAAAGGTTTTTTTTTAGTACTTTTTGCGTTCTGTAATTAAACATAAATAAGGAGAAATTAGTAGTTATGTTTTATTAATAAAATATTTTTTCCCTTTTTTAAAAATCCCCCCCACAAAATTTTAATACCTAAACCATATTGGCAAGAATGTCTACTATTTAAAAAAACCCCCCCCTTTTAAATAATAATTAGTATTTAAATTTTAAAAAAAAATTCGGGGTTTGTGACAAGTTTTAAAAACCTTTTTTTTTTTTAAAAAGGGAAAATGAGTGAAATACATCTTTTTTTGTAGTTATTTTTTTTAATTTTCACTTTTTTTTTTGAAATGAATAAGTGAATAAACACCTACCCTTTTAGTCATTTTTTTGTATGCATTTTCCTGCAAGCTTTTAGTAAAGAACCTTTATTGCATGGTTAATTTTATAAATTATTTTTGTCAGATGACATCGGGTCGCTGTCAGAAACATGAATGATGGGTTCTTAATTTTACATTACATATTTTTTTTTTCCACGCCTATTTTATAATTTTATCGGGGTGTCGAACATTTTGGACCAGTGCTCTGAGGAAACATGCCCAAAAAATTTTTCCAACACCCCAAAGCATTTTTTGATTTCATTAATACGAGAATCATAAACGCGTTTAGCCTCGCTCCATACCATTTCAATAGCATTGAACTGACAATGGTATGGAGGTGGGCGGTAACTTCATGTCCAGCTTCTCTTATTAAATTATCAACCACATACGATTTACTAGGTTTTGGCATCTGGCTTATTATCTTCCACAGTCTACCCCAAATATCCAAGGGAAAAAGGGAAAATTTTTTTCCCCCCAACCCCAAATTTTTCCTTTTTTTCCCAAATTTTTTGGGGGCCATTTCTCACTTTGGGGGCTATGGAATAGCGTTATCAAAGAATAATTGACGGGGTTATCCCCAAATGGGAAGAAGAGCGTTTTTTTAAACCCTTTTTCAAAGTTTTCCGCATTCATATCTCCATGGTAATCTCCCCGTTTTTTTTCGACAGTGATAAAGAATTTTCGGGGGACCATTCCCCTATTTCCTTACTGATGGAACTGGGGAAATCCCAAAGCTTTAGCTGTTTCCCCCAAAAAAAATGTTGATAAAGATCAGAGTTTTTTTAATAATATTTTTTATTTCTAATTCAAAAATTAAATCCAATTAAATTGCTCTAAATTTTGAAGTAACCAATCACGGCCTTAAAAAATTTGAATAAGGGGAAAAATAATTAAGAATAAAAATAAATTGGGGAAACCCGGGGCCAAACATCCTAATATTTTAGGGGTTTTTCCAAATAATTTTTTGTATTTTTTTGCACCCTGTAAACGAGACTAAAACTTAATTAACATTATACCCCGGGTTTTTTTTATGCGGAAACTTTTATCAAGTATAAAAAATTTCAAAAAAAGAGAAATAAAAAAATTTTGGGGTTGGAAATCTGTTTGACCAATTTTATATAAAGGATCAACTAATAAATTATTATAAACATACCTGAAAGGGGAAAGGGGGTGTTCTTCACAAAGTATTTGTAAACATTTCTCCCCTCTTGAGCTTTTTTTATTCCCATGTTTTGGAAAGAGACAGTTCTGCAAAAAATTATGGCTACATTGTACGTGTCTTAAAAAAAAAAATTTTTACGGTCAAAAATAAGGAGTTTTTTTAAAAACCTATTTTTGGGGCCAAAAAATTGGTTAATTTTTTTTAATATCAACCAATCAACCAAAACCTTGGTCGACCTTGGTTTTTTTAAACCCCAAAGTAGTTTGTTTTAAAATTTAAAAAAAATATATAATTTATTTATGTTACCAATTTCTTTCCCTGCTTCTTTTTTTGGTGTACTGGGAATACAGTAATCGTGATCCATAATCATTAATTAATCTAAAAAAAATTTAAAAAAAGCAAATAAAATTATAGTTATTTATACCTACACTATTACTTACTTTTTAATAAATAAACACTTTACAAAACTAGAAAGTCCAAAAAAAATATAAAACAAAGCCCAAAAATACACACTATTTTTTAAAAATAAAAAAATATCCCTAAAAGCATTAAAAATAATATATTTTAGAATTAAAAAAGTCGACACGGGGGAAGACCCGAACACTTAAAAAAAATGTATTATAAAAAAACGGGCCTGTTTGCCAACAGCTAAGCTAATTGACGAACTATTCCCCCGTAAAGGAACGATATATGAAATGGTCAAAGGATTAGAGGAAGATGCAGTATTTGAGGTTAAATAATGTGAATATCAGATTTTGTTCGTTTTTTTTAAAATTTCGAGGTCAGTATTTAGGAGTTGGCTAACTCGGCTTGTCATAAGACAAAAACAAAAAAAATTTACAGTGAATAAGTATAACTATGAAATATTTTTTTTTTTGCTCTATAAATGAAACAGCATTTTTTTAATACGACATATATGGATCAGTATAATAGGACAAGAAATGTAATATTAAGGGGGGGAAAAAAATTTAAAAAATGTCAACACTTATTTAGAGTTCGTATCGTAGTAGCATGGTGAATTTCCTCACTGGGGGCCCCCCATACACAGGTTCCGTAAATCTGTACTGTCCCATATGTATGCATTCCTTTTGCACTGATATGGCGCTGTTATTTTGTTTACTAGAGCCCCAATTTCCTCACTAGAAAAAGCGGGTCCTGTGGTAGGAATCTTATGTCATTTAGGTCCAGTTTTTTCCCCCTTCCCCAGACAATTCCCCCTGATGTCCCCCAATTTAATCCCCCAAGTATAGGGGATGGGGTCCTTTCTTCCCTCACTACTTCATCTGCATATACTTGTCTTACTTTTATTTTTAATTGAGATAGTGTATGTTCCCACACTGACCTGTCAGTATGCCTGTCAGGTTTCCCTTCACCCTATTGAAGTCCTTTGGTCATCGGTAGGTCCTTCCATAGGTTTTTCCCCAAAATAGGCATTGATTGTCTGGCTTTTGTTTTTAGTTCTATGGACTCTATCCATGTTGCTATTCTGTCATATCCGTTTATATAAGTTTCCCCACGGTATATTCAGGTCCATTGTCCTCAGCTTCCAAATTGGCAAGTTTGTCACAATTTTTTTCCCCCGGGATCCCTTTGTGTCCAGGGACCCATTGCAGGTGACTTGGCTTTTGTTTTTTATTAATTGCTTCCGACATCACGAGTATTCGTGTTCCGATCTGTGCACTGTATTTGTTAGCGCCCTGATCGTGTCACTATCGCTACATATTTTTTTCCCCTGTACTTTATTAAGGCAGATTCTATGGCATTGTTTTTTATAATTCCGCCTTAAAAACGGTTGCATACTTTTTTTTTTTTCATAAAACTTGTAGTTCGTTTTTCTACATAAAACCGAACCGGGGCCCCCCCTTTCCTCGAGCCATCTGTATAGATAATGTTCCTTGTTGGTGTCCCACAGCGTTTGTGGTTCAGTAATCCCCGATGCTATGTTCACCCTGTGGTTAGGTCTAAAAGGGAAATTTTTTGTATTAAAAGGGTTTTAAAAAATTTTTCTTATTTGTTTCGTTTTGTAAACAGGAGACTTTTTAGTTTACATTTACTTTAATTTTTTCAGTTTACATTTACTGCGATTAAAATAAACTGCTTAAAAAAAGAGTGTCCCACGTTTCGCTTTCGGTGACACAAGAACTTTTTAGAGCGCTGTATTATGCAAGATTAGAATACCTAATGGTGTTTTTATTTAGGATTGCCCACACGTTATGTAGAAGATAGTTGTTGACCCTAATAATAACGATAGAAAATAAACACCAAAGAGATTGACTTTACCGAAGTGCAGTATTTTGTATTTGATTTTTTTTTCTACCAAAGGTTTTAAATATCTATAAATCCCAAAAATAAATAGCTGGATAAAAAGTAGAACTGACAGCAAATTGTTTGGCAAAAAATGATTTTTTTTTTAAAGCTTGTATTGTAAAAAGTCTAGCTTTGTCACAGGATTTAAAAAATCAGGTTTATGCTTTGTAGGTCTGGGGTTCTTTTGGGTAAAGTAGGATATAAGTCTCAATGCCCAGTTGAATTAACTTCGTGATTTAATAACATATTTCGTAAAAAATCATAAAAAAGAGCAGGTAGGATCCAGGAGCAAAGAAACCTGTGAGATCACCTAAATTGGTTGAATTTTTATACCAGATGGTGCATCGCGACATGCACTCTAAAGCCTCAGAATAATGGGTCGATCAAGTTGATCCCCCCACTAATAAATTTCAATTTTTTTCTACCTGTGAATTTTGCACACATTTTGCACAATTTTGCACAGGAAATTTTAATTTTTGCACACCTGCGCAAGAGTAACTGTGATTATGTAATTGTGGGGGAGGCCAACTTAACGGCAGCCCCCACTTATTTTTTTTTACTTTTTATATGTCAATTGATAGCTTGATTTTTGCACAATTTTGCACAACCATTGGTAATTTTTGCACAAGTGCCCCAAAAGAGATATAACGCTTATAAAATATAGCCGTAGCCCCCCCACCCAAAGTCTTTTAGTTTTAATTATACCAAATAGTAGATTGATTTTTGCACAATTTTGCACAACCATTGGCGCTTTTTGCACAAGTGCCCCAAAAGAGGTATGATGCTTATAAAATATATCCGTAGCCCCCCCACCCAAAGTTTTTTAACTTTGATTATACCAAGTATTCTGTTTTTATTCGTAAGAGTAATGCATAATAAAGTTGGTTTGAATATTAACAATGCGGTTATGCAAAAATTTAGCTATCCTTTGGCATGACAAAGTTTAAAAAAGCTATCATTTGGTATAATATATGTATATATATATATATATATATATATATATATATATATATATATATATATATATATATATATATATATATATATATATATATATATATATTTATTTATTTAAATTTTATTTGTTAAATTATACTTGTTACGTCTATTTCTTTAACCTCGTTTTCTAAATTATTTATTCATTGAAACTTTATTTCGTATCTGTGGAGCTTTTGTGGTGTAGAATAGGGCCTTTGAATGACTCACATGTCTAACGTAAATGGTAAACGTCTTTAATGTATTGTTTTAAAATAAATGCTTTTTAGGGCGCAAAAACGATTGTTTTAATTAACGAAAAAGAGTTCTTAAAAATAACTCAGCCAACACTAAAACTCTTCCGTAACGTCACATTTTTTACACGTGAAAAGTTAATGAAAATTATTTATTCGATTGACCGAAAAAAAGAATTTTTAGACAATTTTGCCATACAAAATCGTAAATAAATAAAAAGTAATTTTATCCCTTATAAAAAATGAAAACAAAGACGGTAATGATCTTTACTTTAGAAGTCGCATTAAAAAAATGGTTGTTTGTATTTAGAAAGTTTAATGGAAGTAATTGACTTAGTAAATTTACCAATTTCTTTTACGTTTCGTAAATAAATTATGTGCTTATTAAATTATTCATGTTTTTTATTGACTAAAGCATAATTAGGGCTTTGGCCTATAATCTATATATTTTAATTTTGCAAGAATATTTGTTATTAAACGACTTTAAATGATAGAATATTTAATAGTCAGCTTGTCTTTAAATATTATTTGAACCTGTTATTTTTAATAATTTTTAGTACATTAGTACAAGAACTTATTTTTAAATTTTAATCGGAATTCGCCGGGGAAATGCAAGAAATTATATACATGGGGTATGTTTATAAATATGTGTCCCTCGGCTCAAGCAATCGTAATTGCGTAAAAAAGTCGATTATTTTGGGGTGTGGTTCAGTTTTGCCCAAATTTTACAAAAATTTGCCTACCCTGTTATTTTAGGGGCGTATTTATTTATTTTTATACACTAGTAACTCGGCCATAGAAAATTTTTAAATTTTGGTTTTTGTATTTTTTATACAGCCCCCCACTTTTAAAAAATCACCTTTAAATGAAAGGGTAAAATTACGTGTAATACACAATAAAAAAAATGGGCTTTCGTTGTTTAAGGAATGTTTATTTATATTGTTAATTAATTTTGTGTTAAATACCTAAGCTGCGTTGGTCATTGTTGACTTTTTTGGGCCCTACATTTTTACAAAATTAGTTTAAACTTTTGTTTACTATAAAGATTACAGTATATATTTACCAAAAGAACTAATGATTTTTAGGAAAACCCCTTGATTTTTATAAAAGTGTTGGAAATGTTTGGTTCTCTTTCATTCAATGACGTTTTTTTTAAAAACCGTTAGTTGTATAAAAAAAAGCATGAAACCAAAAATTTAGACTTTCTGTGGCCTACTTTTTGTTGTAGCAATTTTTAAAAATTTAGCGTACACATTAAATTTTGGTCATCACAAGTATGTATCCTCTTCAATGCCCTTTTAAAAATTGGATATTCCCTTTTTATGACAAAAAATAAAAACGCCGCCTAAAATAATAGGGGTATGCAAAAGTTTCGTAGGATCTGATGCGAAACAAAGCCATAATCTCTTCTATTTTTTCTAAATAAGTAGTAGTAAAATAAAATATGAAATAGTCATCTTTTATTTTTTTTCCAAGAATCCTAAAGAAACTTAAGAAAATGGTTCAAATTAAAGAAAATGAGAGGACATAAAATATTTTCTTAATATTTGTTTTTGATTGGATGTATGAGAGGGGAAAAAATTTTTTCCGGAAACAAAAATCTCTTTCAGAAAAGTCCGGAATATTCTTAAATAATCTAAATTTGAAAAAAATCGATGGACATATTTATTCTACTTTATACGCTTGTAACTTTGAAATGTTGGTCGTAGAAAAAAATTGTAAAAAGAAAAGGTGTCTTTTTTTTTGGATCCTTTAGATTTTTTTAAGCAGCTTTTTATTTAAGCTAAAATAATTTTAACACCACAATTGAACACGATGGGTTTTTTTAAGTTCAGTTAAATGTTTTGCATAATAAAATTGGAAATCCAATTTGTCGAAAAAATTGACAATTTTCAAATTGGGTCAGAATAATAAACTTAGACTTTTTTTTTAATTTATTGAACATCTTAAACTAATAAACGTTTTTTTTAAAAATAAAAATCTAAATTTTATATCCTCAGCAGTTATTCAAAGCTATAAAAAAAGTTTTGCTTAAAACAAATTAACTATCCACATGAATTTTCAACAAAAAATTTTAGTAAAATATTGGTTTGAAAGTACTCGTAAAACCTTCTGCCAAAGTTGACGGCCTTTTCGACGAATCTATAAACAATAAAAATATCAACTTTTGGATATGGTTTTATTGAAAGTACTGTCTTATTTTTTTTCTTCATATTTTACTAAAAGAATGATTTTGGAACAAAAACAATATGCCCAATAAGCACAAAATTTTTTTATTAAAGCCAAAAAAAAGAATGATTTTAAAAACAATAAATAAGGTCCCCATGAAGAAAACTTCAATTCTATGTTGCAACTTTTTTGTTTTATTTTAAATTATTTTGCAAAGATTTTTTTTTTAGATTCTATAGGAATAAATATGGGCCTGTTCAGTCTTCGTTGTGGCTGACCCTGTATATTTACAATTCTAAAATGTAACATTTTACGTTAAGTAAGTTATTGGTTAATTTTTTCACAAAATTTTTTCAAATTTTTTAAATGTTTTCTTCTTTTTTTACTGTAACTTTTTTTTAGGAAAGTAATTCATATTTAAGGTTAAGACTGATATAGTTCTTTTTACATTTTCTTTTTTTAAATCAGTCCGTAAAGATGGATGCTCCCACCCATTTTTTTAGTGGTTCGGGCACCCACGTAACGTAGTTCAAAGCAAGAATTTGATTCATCCTGTATACAGTGTGTATTTTTTAAATTTATTAATCTACCCCTTTCTCCAAGTTCGACAATCTGTTAGTTCTCTTTTAGTGGGTCCCGGGAACATGTGCTCCATGAATAGGCTTTTCCCGGGTTTCTGTCACCCCTTTGCACCCCTTCGCTGGGGTGAGTCAATAATACACCCGGAACAATGCGAAAACTGGATTAATCCGTTTACAACGTGGATAGTTGTTTAGGACCACACGCGGTTTTGAGAGCGTTAAATTTTCGGATTGTGTGGGCTTAAATTTTATTTGGACGCAAGTACAATAAATTGTACTGTGCACTAAATTGCGTGGGGTTAAAGCTATGATTAACCGCTAAATATATTGGTTGCACCAGCGTTCCCTACAATTTAGTACAAATTGATCTATTGTCGCATTTATGGTGTAGTACAAACATACTTTTAACCCCACTTAAGCATCTCTTTTACGGATTTTAATTTTATGATAATGTGGTTGTCATTAAATTATTATTCATATTTTAGCTAATTTTGTAGAAAATTCACCTAACGACATCTTCGGACCGGTTTCGATCTATATCAGATCTCACCAGACAAGCTAGTCAAAAGTGAATATCTCTAATATTCCCAATACCTTATTTAGTATGCATTTAAACAGATGAACGGGTAACAGACTTCTATGCCATTAGCATGATAATGAAGTTGTCATTAAATTATTATTCATATTTTAACTAATTTTGTAGAGAATTCACCTAACGACATCTTGGGACCGGTTTCGATCTATATCAGATCTCACCAGACAAGCTAGTCAAAAGTGAATATTTTTAACATTCCCAATACCTTATTCAGTATGCATTTAAACACATGAACGGGTAACAGACTTCTATGCCATTAGCATGATAATGTAGTTGTCATTAAATTATTCATATTTTAACTAATTTTGTAGAGAATTCACCTAACGACATCTTGAGACCGGTTTCGATCTATATCAGATCTCACCAGATAAGCTAGTCAAAAGTGAATATCTCTTATATTCCCAATACCTTTTTCAGTATGCATTTAAACACAGGAACGGGTAACAGACTTCTACGCCATTAGCATGATAATGTAGTTGTCAATAAATTATTATTCATATTTTAACTAATTTAGTAGAGAATTCACCTAACGACATCTTGGGACCGGTTTCGATCATAGCAGATCCACCAGACAACTAGTCAAAAGTGAATATTTTTAACATTCCCAATACCTTATTTATATGCATTTAAACACATGAACGGGTAACAGACTTTCGCCATTAGCATGGATAATGTAGTTGTCAATAAATTATTATTCATATTTTAACTAATTTTGTAGAAATTCATTTTAAATCCATTTGGGACCGGTTTCGATCTATATCAGATCTCACCAGACAAGCTAGTCAAAAGTGAATATTTTTAACATTCCCAATACCTTATTCAGTATGCATTTAAACACATGAACGGGTAACAGACTTCTATGCCATTAGCATGATAATGTAGTTGTCATTAAATTATTCATATTTTAACTAATTTTGTAGAGAATTCACCTAACGACATCTTGAGACCGGTTTCGATCTATATCAGATCTCACCAGATAAGCTAGTCAAAGGTGAATATCTCTTATATTCCCAATACCTTTTTCAGTATGCATTTAAACACAGGAACGGGTAACAGACTTCTACGCCATTAGCATGATAATGTAGTTGTCAATAAATTATTATTCATATTTTAACTAATTTAGTAGAGAATTCACCTAACGCACGGGACCGGTTTCGATCTATTTAGATCTCACCAGACAAGCTAGTCAAAAGTGAATTTTTTAACATTCCCAATACCTTATTTAGTATGCAAAACACATGGACGGGTAACAGAACTTTTATTTTTTTTCCCAATTAGTCATAAAATTTAATTTTTTTAGTTGTCAAATAAATTTTATTATTATTTTTATTTAAAAAATAATTTTGTAAGAATTCAAAACCTAACGACATCTTGGGACAGGTTTCGATCTGTCGATTATATCAGAAAACTCACCAGACCAAGCTAGTCGGGGAAAGTGAATATCTCTTAATATTCCCCAATACCTAAAAAATTTAGTATGGAATAGCCCAGAGAAAAAGGGAATCTTAAGTCTCGTCAGACGCCACGGTTTTCCAAGCGGAAATCGCAGCAATAGTGCATTGCGCCGTGAGGATTAAAAAAAAGGGGTAAAGGAAAAAATATCGTCATTTACTCAGATAGCCAAGCGGCCCTGAAGGCCATCAGTTCCCCAAAGTTAATTCCAAACTAGTCGGGCACTGTATACAGGCCCTGGAAAAGTCGGCTTGGCAAACAAACTTACGGTGGCCTGGGTACCAGGCCACGGGGCCATCCAGGCAACGAAGAGGCCGACGACCTAGCCAAAAGAGGATCAGCCGCAAAAATGATAGGCCCAGAGCCATTCTGCGGTATCTCGGCAGGCTCTTCAAAGCATCTATTAAGAGTTGGGTAGACAGACAGTTTTAAAGCTGGTGGGAAAACACCGGGACAACGACAGGCAAAGCAGTTCATTAAGACCCGTTTGGCCAAGTTTACATGGACCTACTGAGCCAAAAAGCCGTAAAGGTCTAAGACTAACGTAGGTCAACTAACAGGACATTGTAAACCCAACAAGTACCTGGAAAGAAAAAAACCTGGTGGAGGATAGCCTGTGTAGGTTCTGCCATGTGGGTGCCATTGCGAAACTATGCAGGCTTAGGTTTACTAGGCTTGGGAGGAGAAGCCAAAACCGGAAGTTATATGGAGTGGCCAGTGTCGAGACCTGGAGTCAATTAAGAAGACGGGCTTGGACAAGGTACTTTAAAGAACGATAGGTGAAACCACAATAAATCTGGTAAGGTTGCAGTGGTGGAGGTCATTTTTCGCCATCTCCGCTCAAATAATCTAATCTCATCTAATCTAAACACATGAACGGGTAACAGACTTCTACGCCATTAGCATGATAATGTAGTTGTCAATAAATTATTATTCTTATTTTAACTAATTTTGTAGAGAATTCACCTAACGACATCTTGGGACCGGTTTCGATCTATATCAGGGTCTCACCAGACAAGCTAGTTAAAAGTGAATATCTCTAAATTCCATTTATTTAGTATGCATTTAAACACATGAACGGGTGACAGACTTCTATGCCATTAGCATGATAATGTAGTTGTCATTAAATTATTATTCATATTTTAACTAATTTTGTAGGGAATTCACCTAACGACATCTTGTTACCGGTTTCGAACTATATCAGATCTCACCAGCAAAACTAGTCAAAGGTGAATATCTTTAATACTCCCCAATACCTTATTTAGTATGCATTTAAACACATGGACGGGTTTAAAAGACTTCTACGCCATTAGCTTGATAATGTAGTTGTCAATAAATTTATATTCATATTTTAACTAACTTTGTAGAGAATTCACCTAACGACATCTTGGGACCGGTTTCGATTTATATCAGAATTCACCAGACAAGTTTGTCAAAAGTGAATATCTCTAATATTCCCAATACCTTATTTAGTATGCAAAACACATGAACGGGTAACAGCTTCTACGCCATTAGCATGATAATGTAGTTGTCAAAAATTATTATTCATATTTTAACTAACTTTGTAGAAATTAATTCACCTAAAGACATCTTGTGACCGGTTTCGATCTATATCAATCTCCCAGACAAGTTTGTCAAAGGTGAATATCTCCTAATATTCCCAATACTTTTTTTAGTATGCATTTAAACACATGAACGGATAACAGACTTCTACGCAATTAGCATGATAATGTAGTTGTCAATAAATTATTATTCATATTTTAATTAATTTGTAGAAACATCTAACTAAACTTGACCGTGTCGATCTATATCAGATCTCACCAGACAAGCTAGTCAAAGGTGAATATCTCTAATATTCCCAAAACCTTATTCAGGATGCATTTAAACACATGAACGCCATTAGCTGACCAAAGGGCAAAGCATCCTTCAGCCACTAACTATGTCACCGAGTGCCGAGTTAAAATAATGTTACAACAAATTTATGCCTCAAACTTGTACGGATAATTAACAAAGTGTAGTTAATATATTAATCAATTTAAAGAAATTTTCCAATGTTTGTAACATTATTTCAGCTCGTCAGATAAAAAAAAACCTTTCGATGGGGAGGGGAAATGCTTCGCCATTTGGTCAGCGGATGGCGCAGATATCTGTTACCTGTTCATGTGTTTCAGTGCATACTAAAAAAAGGAAAGGGGGATTTCTAGATATTTTACCTAAGACTAGCTTGTCTGATGAGTCTGAATATAAAACCCCCAAAATGTCATTGGGGTAAATTCGTACAAAGTTGTTAGGATGTTAACTACGCTATTTTTAATAGCCTCTACAAGCATGAAGGATACATTTTTAAATGTTTTGACATTATTTTAGCACTGCAAGTAAATTGACACTGAAATTTAAAAAAGAGTATGTTTTCCCCTTTGATCAGCAGATGGCGAAAAACGTTTGTTACCCGTTCATCTGTTTTAATGCATACTGAATAAGGTATTGGAGTTTATAAATTTCATCTTCGGCTAGCGTATCTGATAATATCTAATATAGATAAAAAACCTGTTACCAGATGTCGTTAGGTGAAATCTCTACAAAGTTAGTTAAAATATTCTCACCATTGTTAAGAGTTTATACTAGTAGGGTTTACATAAATAAACTAAATATTTGTAACAATATTTTAATCGGCAAGTCAGTGACAACATAAGGGAAAGAAGTAAAATTTCACCCTGTGGCCACAGATGGCGTGGGGAGTCTGTTAAAACATTTCCGTGTTTAATGTTATGGTTTATTTTTTTTTGTGTATTTTTTATGACATTTTAGCCCATAAAAGGCAATAATAATACAAAAGGTTGATTTTTTTTTTTTTTAAACAGTGCATTACCATTTTCAATTAAAAGTAAAGTAGTTACCAAAATGTTTAATTAAAATACATACCAATTTACTAAACATTAAAGCTAAAAAGCATTAAAAAAACGTAGGTTGGTTTTCATCTTTGGGGACAGTTGGATAGAAACTAAAATTTGTCTTTAAAAGATTTTGGGTTTTTTTAGGTGCTTCCTCAAAACTGCCAAAATTTTTAATAGCAAATTTCAATTACTGTAAATATTGTTTAATTTATATTAAATGAATTTTCACATGTTTTGACTAATCCCCTTTCCCCTTCAGGTGCCAATTTAAGACTTAGGCGTAAGATACAGCCGTGAAAAAAATTTTAAAAAAGAACGGCAGGTCTCCTACAGCTTGTTGATGAGCAACAGGGGGGTCTTTTGTAGGGGTGAGGTAATCAGTAGGAAAAATGGCTCATTTTTAAAAGGAATCGAAAATGGTAAGAGTTGTATGGCTTTCTCAAATTTGGAAACAATATTTTAAGCAAGATCTGATTTGGGATACAAACCAGTATACGGATTAGAGGGGAAATACTTATTGGGTCGAAAGAAAAACTAAGTTTTTAAATTACCTAAACTTATAAATATAATTTTCTTTACCAATCAAAGTCATTCTAAAAACTTACAAAATGGTTTTGCCTTTATTCTGCGAAACCCGGCCCCTCATAAGTAAAATATCAGTATTGGCAGTTTTTTAATGACTATATTATTGGTCCTTTAACCCAACGTAAGAAATTTGTTAATTTTATTAAAAAATATAATAGGTAATATTATTTATTACATAGGATGTGTTAATATTATTTTACTTTTAATATAAAAACTGATTTACACTGTTGCCAGATTTACGTAAAAGTTTAAACCAGTTATTACTTTATTATGATATTGACTACTTGTAAAGTATGCTTTTAAAGTTAGATTTATTGTTTTTTTCTAAAAACCTGGGGTTTTAAAAAGGTGTTTTTAAATTAAATTAAAAAAAAAACAATATAGTTTTTTTTATGTAAAAATTTAATGGCGCAAAAAATATTTTCAATATTTCTTATTAGATCTTATTTGTAGCCTGCCATTTTTAAATGACTGTTTTATGTTACACACGGTAGTTTAATTTAAAAAGAAAAACAGTTTTTATTTTTGTGGTTAATTATTAAGTCCTACCCTTAAGCAGGTAACAACGAAATAAAAATATTTTTTTTCAAACAAAACTACTCGTTATTATATAAAGATACTAAATATTCCCCCGCGATTTGTCAGTGGCAAGTCGAATAATTACATTCCCCCATGCAATGCCAGAAACAAAAGTAATGTTCTTTGTAAAATAAATTACAAAATTTCAAATTAATTACGAGGGGTAAAAATAGGAATAAAACAATCAGTAATACAGTTGGCCATTTTATTGTAATATCCGTCCCCGTCTCGAGATTTACAGGATAGTCGACGGGGAAATATAAATAAATACAAAACTATTTTTGTTTCTAAAGGGGACTCACAAATTACCTCTCAAGGTTTAGGGTATACAGGGTGTCCCAACTTTATTTGTGACTAAAATCTGCCCCTGTGCATAATACAGAAAAAAAAAACTTATGATTCTTTTTTAAAAGGCACGTCCTCTGTATATTTTTCAAAACTTTAACTTTTTATTCACCTCTACATTAAGAGTGTAAAATACACTAAACATATTCCAAACTTAGTTTTGCAAATCAAATTGGTTTTTAAAAAAAAAAACTAATATTTTTTCCAAGGTTTAAGTGACTTGGGTAAAAAATACCCCCAGTCCGTAAAACTTGTAGGTGTGCAAAAACTATTTTTGTTGTTGTAGAAGGTATTTTCTTGCAAATTTCATATTTGTTTCCCGAAAATCAAAAGTATGGACTCCCACAGACCCGTTGAATTAAGGGCTTATATAGGACTTCTATTATCCCAAGGAGCGTTTAAAGCCAGAAAGAGCCGGTTGAAATGTTGTGGATTTCAGATAAGTGCCAAAGTAGACCAATTTTTTCGACCATGTCAAGAGACAATTTATTATTACAAAAGTATAGGTTCGATGACCTTGCTACAGGGCAGAACGAAAAGCAGTAGACAAGTTAACGCCAATTAGGTGCATATTTGAATATTTGTTGGGCAATTTCAAACGCATGATGTATCTAAGGAACTCCTTTTGACCGTCGACGAACAACTTCTCGGGTTTAGAGGTATGGAATAACAACAGATAATTATTTTACATCAAATATTTGGCCGACAAGCTCTTACTAAAAAACTTGACACTTTGTGGTACAGTGCGCAAAGAATAAAACATTTATTCAAAAGGAACTTCTTCCGTTGAAAACTCTCCATTTCCCTCAAGTATCTTTGTTTTTACTAAGGACCACCGTTAGTTTTGTATTTGGCAACAAAAACATAGCTGTCTTTTTATTATCGACTGCATCCTTTAGACGAAGTCAGTGATGAGGCCTTCTCGTAAAAAATTTAAAATAGTTCTGAAATAGAATATAATTAAAGGTGCAGTTAATTAACCCGGATAAAATGGTAAAGGAATACACTACGCGAAGAATGACGAACATATGGCCCTGGTTATTTTCGGTTATTTTCTTGATACCGCAGCACTAAATTCCTTTATTCTTTGGAAACTAAAATATCCCAATTGGAACAAGTCATATCTAGATGCTAGGTGCAAATTTTCCTATCCTTGGAAAAGAACTTGCAAAGAATCAAATACGTAAAAGATTTGGTAACAAGGATAGGATTCAGCAACTAATCCGCGATCCCCTTCACTGTGGTTACCAAGTTAGGCGGCCCTCATGTACCACCTTTAGCGGAGAGATCATCTGGTCGTTGTGTTATTTGTCCCGCCAAAAAAGACAGAAAAACCCCCAATAAATGCAAATCGTGTAAAAATTTTTTTTTGCCTAGAACACAGTGAGAAAAAAGTTTTTGTGGACAGTGCAAAACTTAAAAATTTTTTTTACTTAAAAAATTTTTTTTTGGGATATCGTTTCTTATTTGTAAAATTTGTTATAATTAATATTTTGTTTATATATTTTATTAATTGTGTTTAATTTAACTCAATTATAAATATTATAAAAATTTAGAAAAAAAATCTATAAATTAGTGGGGTCCAAAATTACCCCAGTTAGTATTTTAAAGGGGTTTAAAAAATCAGTCAGTATTAGAAAGGTTAAATCGTGACATGAGTAAATCAGATAATTCTATACTAACAGGTCGTTATCTTAAAAACCCGCAATAACTGACGTTTAGGTGCATAGTATACATTTTTGATGTAGAATTGAATAAAAAGTCAAAATTCGGTAAAATATACAGGGCATTCTATTTGAAAACACGTACTTAAAATAAAAACTCTGTTTTCAGGTACCATATACAATGTTGTTTTAAAAATAAGCGTTAGCAAACAAAATTTTTTTTTATTTTAATTTTTTTTTTTCTTGTACAGTGGCAGAGATATTTAGTTTATAAATAGAGTGGACACCCTGATAATCTAGCAAGGAATAAACAGAGCCGTATTTTTTGTTTTCCTCATGTCTCCTTATGAGATACGACATAAATTTAACATTTCTTAGTAGGGCCCCTTGCTTAATGGTTCATTTTATATCTTTTTTATTTTAATTAAAAAAGATTTATATTTATTTTAAGTAACAACAAAATTAATATAATTTATGAAAAATGTGCAATTAAATTAGAAATTATATAAAACTTAAATGCCAAAACACAAATAGTCAATATGCTGTTAAAATCTAGCATCTAGTTTTAAATAAAATAATTTCAAAAGAAATATTTTATATCACAAAACTATTTTACATAAATAAAAACAAATTTAAATTTAAAGCGTTTATTTGCCAGTTCCAGTCCAACAACTGATGAGAGCACAAAAGGACTACGTTTTTAATTCGTATTTCTTTTAATAATACAAAATTAAAATTTTAGATATATTAAAAAATGTGGGCGAACTACAGCCAAGATGAATAAAGGCTATTTATTATTAATAAAAAAAAAAAAACTTTTTGATTCTGCCACCATTTTTTTCTCTCCAATTTCCCCTAATTAAATCCTTAAGACATTCTTAAAATTTTAAAAAATTGAATTATGAAATTAATTTATAAAATGGACCAAAAAAAATTTTTAAAAAAATATTTGCGAACATAAAATGTGTTCTGATGTGTTCGGTGTCCCTGTCTCCTGAAAGGGATGACGAGCAGACGATTAGATCCATCATGCCCTCCTCTCCCGGTCTAGTGACGGGGTAGCTACCAGGTCCTTGTTACAGGAACCAGATGGATTGGATTAAGGGAACCCTTCCTAAGCACCTGTTTGTTCGGGATGGATTAGCCCCTTCCCGTAAAAAAAGGGGCCGGTATTCAGGTACCTTACGAAACGGATGCACCCGTTTCGGTCGTCCACCTTTGTCTGCTGGTGACCTTTTTAGTGGCACCTCTCGAAACGGATTTATCCGTTTGTTCAACCACCTTGTCACTTTTTCCTATGAAAGCGGTTCTGTCCGCTTTCTGTTTGGGCTTTGGGAAGTAATAGTCCACCACGGCAGAGCCCCCCCATTACCGCGGTAGGCTAGGGTACCTGAGAGGTCGCCCTGTATCTCAGAGGCACCGTTGGAGACACCTGTTTAAGGCACAGGATGTCATACACTCATCAGCACGGTATGCTAACACCTTGAGTTAAGCCTTGTGTTCATCTTAGCCAAATTATTTTATTGACTTAGCTTGGATCCCGGTCCACACGGTGGCAACAAGAGAGTGCCGATAACCGGCAACTCTAGCGCATGTTCCAAAAGATCCTACTGGGCCCAACCACAAACGACGATGTGTAAACACAGCGCTTGGGCTCCTTTGTCTAAGTTTAAACCATTTGTTGAGCACAAAATACCCAGGATGGCTATTTCACACAAATTGTCAATTGTCTAACACCAAAATTTTGTTATTGGATATTCAGTTAATTTTCGTTTCAATATACAAAATTTTTACCCAGAGTGGATCGGTAACTAGGAGGGCTTTACTGTTATGTAAAATCTTAAATTTTATTTTAGTAATAACAACTTTGAAAAGTACTGCTACCACTAGTGTATTCTAAAAAAAAAATAATGACAAAATTATTTTTAGATGATCTATGATAATTTTGGGTTTTTTAAATAAAATTTCTTTAAAATCCAAGTTTCCATGTTTTAAAAGTTTAGTTACCTGTAATACTGCTCTAAAACTAGAGGAGCTTTTATGCTTAATAAATTCTTAAAAACAAATACATTTTTTACCTTTTTATTCTGTTTACGGTACTCTCTGTAGATTCCAATGGCTTTGAAATAATAAATCTTTCTTTTTTGTTACATGAAACCCTGTGCTTGTATTTTAGATAAAGAACAGTTTTTTAATTTTTTGCCTAAAATCATTTTCAATTTTTGACTTTCCTACTAGAAGAAAACTTTGATAATAATTGACAAGTTTATTTAAATGGCAGGTGTTTAATACCCTAGTTACATTAAAAATCTACCTTTACATCTAAAAATCTTAGACTTAAATAAAACATATGCTGTCAATATAGGTGGGTTTATGATATTTTAGTATGTTCCTATTTATAATAATTTTGAAATAAATAGGTTATTATTATAAACATATTAGTGGACAATATATTTTGGATT
Source organism: Listronotus oregonensis (assembly GCA_019359885.1). Lineage (NCBI taxonomy): Eukaryota > Metazoa > Arthropoda > Insecta > Coleoptera > Curculionidae > Listronotus > Listronotus oregonensis. Next base: position 9,327 of record JAHBCN010006475.1, on the reverse strand, counting down.
TGAATTGTAAATTAAAAAACTTTGATATTAAAAAATCATTATGCAAACTATATTTTAATTTTATACATAAAATGTACTTTAAAGGAAATAGTACGGTGGATGGGGAGAAAAAAGGTGTTTGACCTCCGAATTTTTTTGTACAGTTTCAATTTTTATGAAAATTTGGAATTAAGTTGCTTTCACCCTCTAGATCAAAGTTTATATATGCTTAGGGTGTGCTTTTTATTTTTAGGGGGTAAAAACCACCCCTTATGCTAAAAAATTAAAAAATCATAGAAATAGACCTTATGTAAATTAAAATCATAGCTAAATATGTAGAATGATTCTATTTCTATGTTGTGAGTTATATTTAACATTATATTTGTAACGTTTCAACCGTTAAAAATCACTCTTAATAACGAAATTACAAAAAATCATTTTAAAATTATTTAATAATGCTTTTATTTTAGAGAAAAAATATTTTAACAGTTTACGGTATAATAAATAGTTAACTACCATAACTTAACCTTTAAATAACCACCTCTTATGAGATTAACAAAAAAATTTTTAAACAAATTAAAACGATTTGATGATACATAATTATAGTCCCGGAAATGAAGCTAAAAAATGGCAAAACCTCGCAATTTTTTTGTCCTGCATCGATTTGCATAAAAATTTGGAATAAGGCGCTTCTGACCCTCTACTTCAAATTCTATTTCATGGTGATGTGTGCTGTTTGTTTTTTAGGGGTAAAAACTACCCCCAATTGTCAAAATTTATAGATTAACATTTTAAACCTTAAGATGGGTAAAAGGTGGTTTGGATTAGTTGATTAATGATTGTTTTAAGCTTGGGAATACAATTTTAAAATATTTTAACCCTAAAAAATCAACGCTTGTTGGAGCTTAAATTAAAAAAAATATATATATTTATCCTAAAAAAATGATTAATTTACCATAGTGATTTACTTTTAGAATCTTTGGTTTAAAATATGTACTAATTTCATTTTGCAATTTTTCGACCCTTATAAATTAGCCCTTATTAGAGCTTAATTAAAAAAAAAACATTTATCCCCAAAATATTAATAGCTTGACAGATTTAATAATTAAAAATATTACTGCCTAAAATATTACCAATTTTATTCTTTTGCAAATTTTCAATCCTCAAAAACCACCCCTTACAACATTGCAATTCTTATTAACCAATATAATAGATATAAATAGGAAAAGAAAATAGAATACCGGTTTTATAGAATATTATGCTCCGAAGTGGGTTATTCGAATTTTTCGAAAAAAAGTTGATTGGTTTTTTAAACATAGCTCCCTTAGGTTTAATGGTAGAAAGTTTTTTAAAAAATAATTTTTGTATGGTGTTTAAAGAGCTACAAGGTTATGTAAATTAAATCCTTTTTAATCCCTTAGTTTTAAAATGGGATGAGTTTAAAGGACTAGAATAAGGTAGTGCTCGCTCGTAAATAGAGGCTTTAAAAGGCCATATCTGGCCAAATATTAATTGTACAGAAAAATCTATGTAATGAAAAGTCTTTGTCATTAAAAAGGCTATAATTCGGTGCTTTAGTATTTTTTTCGTATCTCCAGTATTGTTGAAGTTATTTTGAAGAAAATGGCTATTTTTACGAAATTGTGGAAAATCGTTTTTTACTTTAAGTTCCAATTTTTCTAAAATTAAGCATTTTAATTTGGTTAAACTTCTAAGATGTATTAATAATACATATATAATAAGAATTGCAGAAGGGTACAGAACTATTTTAATTAAGAGGGAAATTAAGGGGTTGTTTTTAATGATCTTTTCATAGAAATAAGTAGGGACCGACCTTATTTTTATCATAACTCGCTCAATTTTCATTATAAAAACACTTTTTTAAATTTTAAAAGAAAGGTCTTATTATATACTTTAAAAAAGACCCTATATGTTTTCCTTGGAAAATGCAAACTTTTCCCGCTATTTGACTTTGAATCTTTCAAATTTAGCATTTGTCGAACAAAAGCTAACTATTAACAAGCTGTAGCTCGGTCTGTATTGGTTGTAGAGAAATTATAAAATTATATTTATATCTAGTTTTTTTATAAGCTACAATTTTGCTTTTACAGTTTTTTTTAATAAAATGCATATTTTTAGAGTTATTCGTGAAAAACCCATTAAAAAACAGGGTTTTTTTGTCGAAAAATTTTTACTTTCAATCGCGAATAACTCGAAAAAAAAGTTTTGGAAAAAATTATGAAACATTTTTACTTAAAATTACCTTCTTTATCGATTTCTGGTTAAAATGTAAAAAAAAATTTCCACCCCCAAGATGTGGTGGCAACCCCCCCCAGGAAAAAAGCACCCCCTCGGCATGATATAAACTTTGATTTTTGGTTCTATTCCCTACCTTTTTTTGAAAATTTCAGGCAAATCCATGCAGTACAAAAAAAATTCTACCCAAAATGCCTCATCGCCTGTACTAAAAGAAAATTGTCTGATATTTAGAAATTACGTTTTAATGGCTAAAAAAAGCATTTTTATCATTTAATTAATAGGTCTGATAAAAGAAAACATTAACGGTAAAAAAAAGGTGTTTATTTATATAATACGTAGAAAGGTTAGCATAAGAACTAGTGTGGTTATTTAATTTTCCCAATAAAATAAATCACCTTGACTTTTGTTAACAAAAACTTAAAAGTTAAATCAAGTAAATCTTTAAAAAGGGTATATTAAAAAATATTTTTTTTTTGCATTTTTGTACCTATTTACATGGTATCTTCTTCAAAGTTTTACCGAATACAATTGTTCCCCCATCAGCTTCCAACAAAGCAAAACTCTTATGTATTCTTTTACAGTCCATCTGAAACAAGCATCTAACTTTGTCCACTTATTTGTTTTTAGGGTATCCTAGTAGTGATGCCACCGAGAGTTTCTCAAAATCTCTTATATTTCGCGTCTTCTTGATTCTTTCAAGGTCTCTGGCCAGGATGACAATGACAAAAAAGCAATAGTTTATATAAAAATGGATTTTTTTAATAAAATTTAAAATAGTATGGGTACGTGTAAAAAGGTTAGATTAAATATAAAGGTAATTAAAAAAAAATCGACTCTAGAAAAAAACCTTTTTAATTATGAAATAAAATCAAAAGAAAATTGAAAAAAAAATTGGGGCTTACATTTTTTTAGGTCGGTGCCGGCTAGACCAATCACAAAAAAAACTTATTTAAAATGGATATAACATATCTGAATTAAAATGGAGTTGAGAATAAATTTTACTTAACAACTTTGTAATTTTTTATTTCTTTATTTTGGTAGGTATTTTTCTTAAGTGTTGGCACCGACTTTAAACAAACTTTAGGCCCCCAATTTGTTTCATCACTACTTTTGATCTCGTTTTTTTTTTTGGTTTTATTTAGAATCTTTTTATTTATAATTTTAATTAATTTTCTTTTAAGTTAACTTTTTATTTTGTAATTTTTAGTTTTAACTAAAAACTTAAACATTTGTTTGTAATAAATAGTAGTAGTTGTTGTAGGTATTAAAAGATTTACTTGCACCCACAAAAATTTTTACAAGGTTTTAAGATGTTTTACCTTTGACACCACATTTGTAGCTCGTATTATTAAGCCAGAACGTATTAGTCAATATCATAAAAACTACTAAACAGATTTCGATGAAATTTAATATAATTAAATAAATACGTGTCAAATTAATATCCTTCTTTTTTTAAGGTTGGTTAAGAGTATATTCAACACACAATAAGTACAGGGTTAACTACGTGACCAAAATGTTCTGGGTTGCCTATTCTGAGGTAGCACAAAATTTAATAAAATATACCTATCATTGGCGCCGTGTATTATAAAATCAAATTTTAAATGTCAAAAACATTGTTTTTTTGAGGTTAGAAAATTAACCATTTTTTATTTTTTCAAGTAATGGCAATTTAAACCAAATTATTACAGCCTTTTTGATAATTTTTATACAGGGTGTTTTTTTGGATGCATAAATTTTAAAAGGAAAGGATTCCGGATCGATTTTAAATCGGGTTTTAAAAAACGGGGGGCCCTTTTAGTTATTAAGATATAGGGGTTAAAAAATTTTTTTCTTTTGTTTTTTTTTAATTTTCCCCTTTTAAACCAAAAACCCGGGGGTACAAATTTTGGGGTCCCGGGGGGTTTTTTGAGGCGAGAAAATTTTAAATTGTCCACGCCTTTTTATGGTTTTGAGGGGGGGCCAGCTACGGGCCCTCCCCCACTTTTTTAGATGTCGTAACTTTTTTAAACTTGGGGAAAATTTACCCGTTTATTAAAAAAATAAGTTACTATAAATCCATCTGCATAAAAAAATATACTTTATTTGTCCTAGGGGCAGGGTTCTCGAGATAAAAACACCCTTGGGGTTCCCCTTTTTTTATGGAAACTGAATTTTGGTTGTTTCCCAAAATTTTTATATGATAATTTTTTAACACGATGATCAAAGGCCAGGGAAAAAGGAAAAAGCCTCCAACCCCCCCAAAATCACCCTTAAAGGTCCCCAATTTCCCCCGTGACTTTTGAGGGGGGATTTTTTGGGGGGTTTTGGGTTTTTGCCCCGGCTTTTTATCACCGTGTTAAAACTACCACCGAAAATTTGAAAAAAATTGGCCCAAAAATTTATTTTCCCTAAAAAAAATTTTGGGAAACCTTTAAAATGTGTTTATCTCGAGAACCACTCCCAAACCCTTTAAAAAAGTATCATTTTTTATCAAAATGAATTTTTTAGTAACCCATTTTTTTAAAAAACAGGTCAAAATTTTTTTAAACTTAAAAAGGTTTCGACATTCAATGAAACCTAGTAGCCCTCAATAACAACATCAAAAGCTTTAAAAATTTAAACCCCCAAAAACCCCCCTCCCAAATTTTTTTCCCCGGCAAAAAAATAATTAAAAAAAACGAAAACAAAAATTTAAAAATTTCACCCCGGTATCAAAAACTAAGCAAGGGCCCCCGTTTATATGAACTTTTTGACCCAAAAACGTCCAAAGTTTTTTGACATACCGTAACACCCTGTATGCATTAAGTTTTGAGTCTCTTGTTTGTCAGTAATTAATTTGCTAGATTTAGGTAGAAAAAAAGTTGGGCTTGGGAAAATTCGTTATAATTTTTAATATATCTTTGGGAAATTTTTTTAACTTAAATTTAATGAAAAACTCAAGTCACGTTAACGAAATTAAGTAAAAACAATCACAAAAAAATTTAAATTATTTAAACATTATTACGAAATCAAAAATGAATTTCGATAAAGGTATGTGGATTCTTCAAGGCCAAAGTTCGGAAATTCTTACTATTAACATAACCCCGACAAATGAAACCAAGCTTCATCAAAAAGAATGTACGGTCCAAAACATCATTATTGTTAAGAATCTTATTAAAACCCTTGGCAAAAATGCACCCTCTTAAAAAAACTGATGGAAGAAGTTCGCAATACTGTGACCTTATATGGGGTGCATTTACAATTTTTGGTTTGTGCTTTGTGGCAAGTACCAATGGACATTCCTAAAAAAAGTATAATTTGGGAACATAACTTTCAATTTTTACTTAAAATAGTATCCTTACTGGTCTAAGTAGAAAACTTTTCCACCGATTTGTTGGGACTGTGTTCCATTTGGGCACGTATATCAAGAACAGGTTCTGTAAGCACGGTAGGCCTACCAGTGGACAATCCCTTACAAATGCAACTCTTGTTTTTAAAGCAATTGATTAGCACATGTCTAAAACGTACAAATGTTTCATACTCAATAGGATTGTCAGCAAACCTTTCGCTAAACTGGTCCATGCAACTTTGGACAGAATATGATTAAGTTCCATTCTCATTATGAGTTGCACCCCCAAAATGTGCCCTTATTATAAACGCATCTTATTCCGTAGTCCACATTTTAAACGTTTTCTTAAAATCAAAACACATGTAACCTACCTTTAAAACTTGAAATATACAAAGTGGTCCTCAAAAAAACTTTTTAAGCTTGTGGGGCTTTTTGAAAATAATTTGATTCTCAAAATTAAAAAAATACCCAAAAAAACCCCAACGCCAAAATGACCCTGTCAGTGTGAAAATAAGAAACTGTCAAACAGAGCTTGCTGTGTTGCCAACCAAAATTTTTTTGCCTCAAAGAGGTGTATTCTTTTGATCATGATTCTGTTTTTTTCGAATTTTACATTTAGGGTTTTTAAAAAGGTTTTTTTACATTTTTTTTGTTCGGGTTTTTAAAAGGTAAATATAAAAAAAAAAAATTGGGAAAATTTATGAACCCAAGGGTCTTTTATATTGTTAAAAGAAAGAAAAAAAGGGAACTTTTCAAAAAAACCGGGTTACGTTTAATTGCAAAAAGAACTGTTTTATTTATTTTTTGTTTGTTTTTTTGTAAATTCTAAAATTTGTTTCTTTTTTTTTAATTTAAAAAAATAAATTTTTTTGTTGCTGTGCGTCAAAACCTGATCAAGACCCCCGGAAAATCCAGAAAAAGGCGAAAACACAGAGACTCTTGACAGTACCACTAAAACTGGAAATCAAGTCTGCGGTAACTAAACACATTTTATCGTCTTAAAACCCCCCTTTTTTTTTTTAAAATTTAAAAAAAACTAATTTATAAAACAATATCTTTTACTTCCAGGGGCACATTTTTTTTTCCTAACCAAACTTCTACCTTTTCAATTTTTTAGATCCAATTTAATAAGAAAAGTTTTAATATAGTTTAACCCCCCGATTAAGAAATAATATTAACCAAACCCAGAAACGTCTTGGCAAAATTTTTAAATAAGCTGACAACAAAATGCTTTCCAACATTCCAACAAGGAGGATGATTTGACGTTTTACGCGGAAATCCCCCGTTTTGGGGAAAAGAAAATTTTTTACTTTCACGGAATCTTATTGGATAAATCCCTTTTTATTGCAGGATCTAGTAAAAGTTTAAAACGGATTTTTATTTGTTTTCCTTTTTTTTCGATTTCTAAAGTAAAATAGCCCAAAGATTAACTGAAAAAAACTCAAAAAAATCAGATATTTTTTTCAAGGCCTTTTTAAAAATTTAAATATCAAAGAATTGTCAGCATATCTTAATAATTTTCAGGTATTTCGTTTCCTTAAACAATACATATACAGGGTTAAATAAAATTAAAGCTCACTATGGCGATATTCTAAACGATAACTGATACAAAAAAGGTTAAACCCGGGGTTTTTTTTTTAAAATTCTAAAACCTCCAAGCTTCTAGTATATCCATTAAAAAAATTTCCCCTTTTTTTTTAATTTAACTTTTCTTCTTTCTCTCTAAGGATAAATAAAAACTAAAATCCGGCAGCAGATTATCGTCATATTTACCCCTTGACCTCTGGGATAGGTTATTAGATCCCCAGCGGCCATCTGGGGCTAGGGTGGTTGGGTTGGCTGGGGTGGAAACCCCACTTTACCAAGACGGATATCCCAAATGTCTTGGTAAGACTCGATAGACTCGGGGTTTTTGGGGGGGATCCATGCTATCCTTTGTTGGTTGTTGCTTTTTTTTTTTTTCTCCCCTTTTACTAAATGCCTGACACACCCGTGTTTGGGGGGGGAAGTCCTTGGATTTACGATGTGCCTAGCCAAATGTCCGGGCTGTATATGGATAGCTTACTTTTTTTTGGGGGAAACTTTCTTCTTCTTCTTCCTTTTCCTGGGTCTCTTGATTACTACCAGGCAGCGCGCCTTTTTTTGGGTTTTTCCATTCCCATCTGCCATATCTGTTATACCAATCCCTAATTGTCTTTCTGTAAATCCCCAGACTGGTTGGTTGATATATTCCTGTGGGCTCATTTTTGTTGCCCAAATAATGCCTGTCTTTTTAATTAACGCTTACATTCGACAGTATATGGAAGGTTTTTTTTCCCCCCCCTTAAATTCTTCAAGGGGGTTTCCCTTAATAAGCCTATCTTGTGTAGGTGTCCCCCCAAGGTTTCGTGCCCTGTTGCACTTCATTTTTTCGAAGTTTTTCTTTTTTTTTTTTGATGTTTTTTTCCCTTTGTTCTTTTGGGGGGGCCCCAAATGAAGATTTTTCCATCCTATTTTACTAAGGTTTTTTTATTTGTTTCCCTGTTTTTTTTGGGGCCTTCCCTGGTTTCCCTCGTGTTGGTTTTGGTCATTTAAGGGCAGGTTCTGGTCCAAAATAGGGTGTGGATGATCCAGTCCCCTAGCTCATCCGTTTTTTTGTTGTTTCCCCATTCCCAATTAAAAAATTCATAAAGTTCCCAGTTGCAATCTCCAGGACTTCCAGTTCTTTTGGGTTTCCCCCCTTGACTTACCCTGGGGTTTACTAGGCCCTAACCCTGGCTGTCTGTTATTTTCAGATCCCTTTTTTTATAAGCCCCCTGTTGTTTTCTTTTACGTGCGTTAAGGGTAACATTTGTTTTATTTTTTTTTTTTTTACTTTTGCTATTTTCGCCAGCACCAATGGTTTCCCTTCTTTGCTTTTGCCGGGCCATAAACCTTTCCTTGGGGTAGAGGTCGCGGGGGTTCGTGAACCATTCTAGAGCATTCTTCCCATTTTTTGTCCAACCCCATCTTTTAGTAGGTTTTTTTATCCCGGGTGTCTTACGAGTCCAACGTGCCCATCTTTATTGATGGAAGGGGGGAAAATCCCCTAAGTCACATCGCTTTCTCAAATCCTCCTTATCCCTGCTTTTTTTCCGGTCTTACACTAAATATCAGTATTTCTTACGTATCCAATTAAAGTTTTTAATAATTTTGTTCTTTTGATCAGAGCGTGTCTTCTGTTTAAGAAGAATTTAACCCAACAACGGGGAAAACCATTACGTTAAAAAAAAATTTGTTAGTTAGTTACAAAAAATACATAAAATTTGGATAATAAACATCCTAATTAAAACAACCAAATACCTTAAAATTATCATTCCTTATTAGCAATTAAATTTCCGTCTAATTAAGTCCACTAAATCTTTTTGGGAACTCACTAACTGTTAAATTGCTATTAACCTTAACCTTTTTTGTTCCCTAGATATTAAATTTCCGACCCAACCGCATGCAGTAATTCATCCCGTCTAATTTTAATCAATATTTACATAAACGTTGTATTATCTTCTTTAAGACACAGATCCAGTATGTCAGATTGTAATCCCTTCCTAATATTGTTATGGTTTAAAATGGAATTAACCGGAACATTATATTTAAATAAAACAGAAAAAAAGGAAACTTCCCCCAAATTTTTAGTGCTTAAATTTATTAAGAAACATCCTACAAAACAAATTTTTGAACCTAAATAGTTTTATGTTTAATATATTTTTTTTTTTTTAGGTAAGAAAATGACCAAGTTTAGTACCAATAGGAAAGTAAGGTAAGAA
>JAHBCN010006474.1:0-48602 GCA_019359885.1 Listronotus oregonensis | reverse complement strand
GTAAATAGGTGATTACTTTTTTTTGCATATTGGGTAAATTCCGTTTTAGGTCAAATACAATATAAAATTAGGGAAAATGGTAAATTCCGGAAAAATCAACCCCCCACTCTGACGTGACATTATTCAACCTTTTTTAATCAACCCCGGTCCCAGAGACTTCCACGTTAGTAAGTCACGTGGCTAAACTCGGGGAAACATTTCCGACTTGATAAATCAATTTTGGATGCGATGGACGACTTGACAGTTAGTGCTGGGCATACTATTGCGAAAATTGACAACGCCGCAAGAAAGGGATTTTGACTTCATTTGTATCGGTCAAATTTAAATTAAATTTTCGAAAATGGTAATCAAAATAATAATTTTTCAATCGTCATTTTGAGGTCGCACGCCTGCTTAAGTACTTTCACGCGTGCGTAAAAGAAAAATAACTCAACTAAATTCAAGTAATTAATTATATACATTAAAAAAACAATCGTTTATATCAGAGAATTGACATGGGTCGCACATAGTTCGTTCTTCATTATGAAAGAAGATAATACAGGATTTTCCAATAAGAATGATATGATTTTGTAATGATGTAGCAACCATGGTAATAAAGTTATACCTGTCACTAGTTGTCATTTATGGTCAGTAAACTCTAACAAGGGGTCTGTTATTGTCGTCAAATATTTAACGAAAATGGTCGTTCTTTTGTAAAAACTTTTCGCGCACTTCGCAAAAACTTTGGCCTAAATAATCGTCCTTCTGTGCTTGCATTCGTCGCATCATTGAGAAATTTGAAAGTAATTTTACTTTTACGATGTAAAAACTCCAGTAAGACGCCGAAATGCCAGAACTGTTGAGAATGTTGCAGAAGATCCAAATTTATTAATTTCTCATTGTGCTCAAGAGTTAGGACTTAAAAAAAACAATAACTTGGCGAATTTTGCAAAAAGATTTAAATTTACACCCGTATAAGATTGTTTTGACCCAAGAACTTAAGCCACTGGATCATTGTCGGCGCCGCGAATGTGCTGCCCGGAGTTTAGAACGACTTGAACGGAGTCACAATTTTGCCGAAAAAAATATCTTTTCAGATGAAGCTCATTTTTGGTTAAGTGGATACGTAAATAAGCAAAATTGCCGTTGCTGGTGTAAAAACAATTCACAACAGATTTACGAGAAGCCTTGGCATCCCCTAAAGGTAACTGTATGGTGTGGTTTATGGCATGGTGGTATCGTTGGACCATTTTTTTTTCCAAAATAAGGTTGGACATTCGGTTATAGTGAATGGTGAACAATATCGACAGATGTTGACAAATTTTTATGGCCAAATTTTGGATGCGCTTGATTTAGATGATATGTGGTTCCAGCAAGACGGCGCTACATGTCACACTGCTCGTGAAACTGTCGCCATACTGCAAGAAAAGTCTTGTGACAGGATAATTTCAAAAAATGCAACTGTTGCCTGGCCACCAAGAAGCTGTGATTTGACTTCTTAAGGTTACTTTTTGTGGGGTTATTTAAAATCTAAGGTTTATGCAAACAGGCTCCAAACCCTTGATGCTTTGCGATTGAACATTGAACGCTGCATTCGTGAGATTACGCCCGATTTATTGCACTAAGTCTTCAAAAATTGAACTCTTTAAATTCACTCATGTACACAAAGCCGGGGTGGACATTTAAACGACGTGCTATTCAAAACATAAATGTTATCGATTGTATTTCAAGATAATATAAAAAGTGTGGTTATATCTGAAATAATTTCTATTCAATTTAATTTTAAAATCATATCGTTCTTATTGGGACACCCTTTATTTGCATCCGGGAATTACCGGTTAAAGGTGGAAGATAGGAGAGAAGCACTAACGGCAGCGTAATTATTCTTCTCCCCCAATTTTTTTTGCTATGATCCGCTTGTTTTCGATCGTATTTTCTACATAGCCTTCTGCCGCGAAAGTTGAACGCCACCCTCCGAGTCTTTTCAGCATCAATATGTTGGCTCCTGAATCCGCAAGGAAGGTCGCAGAACACCTCTCACCACACTGAAGACACCCACGGTACGTTAGTACTTAGGCATCAGCCTTCGTGGACTGTCCCGAGATAAAAAAAAAACACACAATCTAAAGCAGTGTTCAGTGTAGGCGTTTGCATTGGGAAGTCCAAGGAATTCGGCAATCTTTTTAGGTATAAAACCAATAGATTTTTTACCCACTGGTTGTGCAGTGCATTTAAAATTTCTATACGCGATGAAAAATCGATTGTGGCCGATACTAGATAGACGTAGGCTTAAATATTTACGAAAAATGTCCAAAAAATTCACTCCCATATTTTACTCTGATATTGTAAATATTCCCGAAACATTTGGTTTTTGTATTGAAAATGGTAATGTTTATGAACGACGTAGCATCCTCAATATCTTTTATCTGTAAATAACTCAATTTTTCTTTCCTACAGGCTTCCAATATTTCAAAGATTAACACTATTCTTTAATATATAATTTTCGTCGTCAACTTTTTTCAGGTATTTTTCAACCTCTTCTTTGGAAAATATTTTGGATTTTCTCGGTTTATAACCAGTTGACGTTCTCTTGAGAAATGCAATAACATTGGTGTTTTTACTGATGTCCACATTTTTATTGAGATAAATTGTAGTGCGCATCATTGAATAAATACTTCATAAAGTAGAAGGGGCACATTTTAAAGATAGCTGGGACAAGTACGCCAAAATAACTTTTTCTGAAATATTCACTACTTTTTTCTGCGCACCAAACATCAAATTTTTCTAAAGTTTTCTGATACAATTTTTTCGATTTCTTAGGAATTAGCGTGCGTAAAGCTACATTTTCAATATCGGAGTTTTCGGATTCGTTAGAATTATTCTCGTAATCACTCATATTTAGGTTTAAAATATGAAATTAATACTGTTACCACTTAAACTCTTTTAAAATAAAATTAATATCATAGATTTTACGAAAAATCTTGTTCAATACAAGTTGCGAAATCGGCCTACGGCCTGGTTTGGCATCACATCAAGTGCAAACACTACTATTTCACAACATCTATCGAAAATAACTATTTCATTTTTTTTTACCTTTTAGCTACCCGGGATGATGATACTGTAGAAAAAGGTTTTAAAGATCTGGAGACCCTCGTTCAGATAAACCACAGTTTGCTTAGTGCCCTTGGAGTGTCACATAGGAAACTTGAAGAAATTAATGCTATTCTTGAAAAGCATGGGTATGTCATTGTAACCAAAGACTCCTAAGGATATCCAGACCCGCTGTTCTATTCATAAGTCTTTCTATTGACTACCGACATAGATGTAAAATTGGGGTTAGCCACAGGCTACGGGTGCTACAATTTAAGCCAAGTACCGCCATCTAACGGTGACAGATCCAATCTAGGTTGCCAAACTTATCCCCATGATTCTTTATTACGTGAAATTGGGGTGTTTGTATTTAAAATTTAGAATTTGGGTTCAAAAAGGGCTAATATTTTAAACCTAATATTAAATACATCTTTTACAAAAATATAATTACATGCGAATTTACTGCTCTGTTTTGCAAAAAAAGTGTATTTATGTAAGTAATGTAGTTATTAATTTTAGGTTGAAAGGTAAGCTGACCGGTGCAGGTGGAGGCGGCTTCGCCATTTCGATTCTTCCGCCATCCTACGATCCCGAAGAAGTCATAAGGATACTAAAGCAACACGATTTTGGGGTTATTTGCACGAAGTTAGGAGGTCATGGAGTGAGAGTCGATTAATACATTAGTATACTTTTTCAAATAATTTATTAAAATTAGGCTATTTTATGGCTAATCATGGATGAGATCATTTAAAAGTTGTAGATTTGTTTTTTTTTACTGGTTTAATAAACTTTTATTAAAAATATCAAAATTAGTTTTGTTATACAGTAGTTCCCACCTCTGATATTCTTATTTATTATAGATATTTCATTAATTAAAAAGCATGAAATTTTTGGAAATTTCTTTATAAAAAATGTGTTGCCGACGTTTTGCTTAAATTGCACGAGAAGTCTTCAGGGAGCTGTACTTCGCGAGAATAATATACAGGGTGTCAATTTGAAAACTTTCATTGCAAACACCCCGGAAAATAAAGCAGTCGAAGAATTGTAGTTTAGTACAAATATTTCAAAAGTAGGGGAAATTAAAACCTCTTCAGTCAAGTGAAATTGAAATTTTAAAGTTGATGTGTGGCTCATAGTAAGCCATATTGCAATATTCCAACTATTTAATTTTTCGAGATATTTGCAGTGAATTTTTTTAAATTGAAACCCTCTACGTGTTATTAAAGAAAAACATTGTTATTAAATGGGACAACCTTCGTTCAGGTCCCAGGGTATAGATAGAAGCACGCACGTACAGTCAATTGACCTACTAAAAAAAATATTGACGTTTCGAAGGAGTCCGAAATTAATAATATATTTCGATTTCGAATATCCATATTTGATACATTACTGAACCACCTATAAATAGTTAACAAGTATATTTAAAAAAATAATAATTTATTTTAAAATTTACAACATTACGTCTATATGGTACACATAACTATGGTGGTGATATTATCACCTTAATTTGATTCAGGAGATTATGAGATTTTAAAATTTATATATATATATATATATATATATATATATATATATATATATATATATATATATATATATATATATATATATATATATATATATATTTAGAGCTAATAAATAAATGAAATAGGTTTGCAAATGCATACTAAATTAAGTAACTTCCAAGAGTCACCTTATAGAACACAATCAAAAAAAAAAAAAAAAAATAGGGGCCATTAATAATTTTCAATTCAGTCCTTTAAAAAGAACAATTGTTAATAATATAATCTAATTAATCCGCATAGAAAAATTAATTTAAAACTGTAAATAATTAAAAAAAAAACAATTTAAAAAAATGTTTTATCTTGTTATTCTTCGTCGCTATCACTGTCATCCCTCTGTTTTCTTGGAGTTTTCCTTTTGTTGGCTAAACGCCTTCTTGGTTTTTTTGCCGATTTTGGAGGTGGTGGTGGTCGCATCGCTTGCCCGTCTTCGTTCAGTTCAAAGACAGAGTTTATGCTGTTTTCAATTTCAGTCACGAGGGGCTGAAAAAACAGATACACCATATACCAAACCATAAATTTATTTTTATTCCCTTTGTTTTGTGGTAGAATATAAATGCATAATTGTGTAATTATTTATACGGCAAGCCTAATACTGTAAAAAATGTGCGGTGCTATGTAGACCAAGCCTAACGTAAATTTCTTTAGTAGTTCAAATGATTAAAAGTGTAAAATATGGACTGCTCGGGGTTGCTCAAAGCATTTAAATAAGCAGTTTTTGGAATCCCGAAAAATTTTCACTAGGCATGGTAGTTCAAATAAACTACAAACTTTTAAGTCTTACCTTAAGATCGACTTTGCCCACTTGCTGCTTACTGCAACCCTGCAGGATCGTCTTGAAGCTCGCATAAATCTCGGCGTCGTGAACCAAATGTTTATATGCCGAAAAGTTATCCTGCAACTTTTTCAGCGCTTTTTCATTGTAAGCTATTAGTGATAGGCAAAATGCGATGTTCCTGTGGTGCCTGATTTCTTCAGTTATCAAGAATTTCGAACAGAATCTATCCACGAGGTTTTCGATATGTTTCGTTTTGTCGATCAATCCGAAAAGAAATCTGTAAAAAATGCTGTTTTTATGTATTTTATATGACACAGCTTAAAAAATATATTCATTGTTGGAGGTAGAAATTATAAAAAAACCTTTCAATATCTAAACAAACTTTTTTTTATGAGTTATGTAAAGGTTTTTTTTGGCAATATTTTTTGATATTTAGTTATTTAACTAAAAAACATACAAGTGCATGTATTTTAATCTAAGAAAGCCAATAATTATTTTGGAAAAGAAATGACGCACAGTGCTTGATCATAGAAAAATCAATAATAAAACCAAAGGAGATAGATATTCTCTCTTTAACATAAGGGATATTCTCAATAAACATGGCCTGTCTAGTCCTTGTTAAATAACCCTGTACAAGTAGTAGCAATATAATTTTGCAAAATCAAGAGCCGCTATCGAAGCAAATTATATAAATAAAATTACTTACTTCATTATATATCTTATATTCTCCTCCGTTGTCTCTTTTAAGTCCATCAAATACGAGAAAATATCGGGTAAGACGTTATACAGATCGTTCTCTTTGTGGGCCAAGGAAATGAAGAAAATGCGACACATACTGCTTAAGTCAGCGTCGTCGTCCACCAGGCAGCCCACCATCTGGGATATGTAAGCGTGTGCACGGATCATATCCTTTAGGATAAGGCTGGACAACGTGAAGAAGGTAGCTTTGCGAATTTCTTTTGATGGATCTGTCAACCTGAAAACATAAGTCATAAATTAAAGAATTTGTTTTATTAAAGTAAAACATTACGCAAGATAAATTTAAAATCATTTTGTATTTTTTTTAATATCTAGGCACCCACAAACCATAAAATTGCTCTTACGAATTTGTTCCTTATTTAGTTATAGTCAATAGCCTCGAAGTTGCTTAACTTACCTTTCGTATATTTTTGGCGTCCACGGTTCAATAATATTAGGGAATCTCGTCAACAAATCGGACAAGTGTACAAGAATAGACACTTTAGTAGCCTCGTGCTCCGTCTTTTCAAAAATAGTAAACAAGAGTCGTATGTTTTGTTTGCAAAATTCACTTGATACTAACATATACCTAAAATTAAAACATAAACAGTTCAATAATTTGTTCGGTTTTGTTTCATCTAGCAAAAGATAAGTTAGGTTAGGTGTATAGTGAGTGGGTATAACACCCTTCCACCGCGACCGATCTGTCTATTGTGGCTCATACCCTTTTGTATTTTTCCCACCAGGTCCAGATTTCTAATAAATTTGATGATCCTGTTGGGAGAGAGATCTTTCACCTCCCCCGGCAACAAGGTAATTGCCGAGGATTGCGAATCTGAGCCGTGCCATTGCTGGGCACGAACACAGTATGTGTTCTCCCGATTCATCTTCCTGCATGCACATGCGCACTCGGCGTCTTCCGCTAGGCCGATCTTGTGCATGTGGTATTTCAATCTGCAGTGTCCCATGTAAAGTCCTACTAGAGTTTTAAGGTGTACCCTTGATTGCTCCAGTAGTTTGACGGTACATTGTTGGTTCGGTGGGCTTATAAAGGCCTTCGAGTGTCTGAGACCCGGAAGTGTACGTAAGCTGATATGAACTGCTTGACCATTCTATAAGATATACCGATGACCGGTTCCGGCCCTGTGAATTTTGTCTCCGCCCCCTTTTGGCAAGGAGGTCTGCATATTTATTACCCTCTAGGCCGGTATGTCCAGGTATCCACAGTGGGGTAACCTTGTTGCTTTGACCCAGTTTGGTCAACGCATCCTTGTAATTCCAGACGGTTTTCGAATTGCACCGGCTGGATTCAAGAGCCTTAAGAGCTGCTTGACTGTCGGATAATATTTTAACTGTATTACGTGTGCAGTGCCGATCAACCAGCGTTCTAGCACACATCTCAATAGCAAATACCTTTGCTTGAAATATGGTTGCGAGAGTGCCCAAGCTGAAGGAAAACTCTGGCCTCGGCCTCTGTCCATATATTCCAGCTCCAACACCGTCCTTGGTTTTGGAGCAGTCGGTGTACCAACAGATGTCAGCCCCCACTGTAGGGCCGGTAGTAGTTGGTTGCTGTAGGCATTATGTCTGAGGGCATTCCCAGTCTGTCACAAGTCAGGACAGTCCTGAGGAGACTGGTACTCTCCATATGACACCCCTGCAGTTTATTACTGACCGCTTGATAGAGTTCCATGTTAGCAAAAGATAATTGTTCTTCTGTAAAATGCAATTTTCATTAATTGAGAAGGGAAACAATTATTTCATGAAATGGCCTTTACCATTTTACTTTTAAAATATAATTTTTTGAAAACCGAAAAACCTACTCAAATTTACCGTCTGGTGCATTTCGGGTACTACAATAACTGGATTTACACGCACAACGGGTTTTAGACATAATGATACCGACTATTATAAACAATTATTATTTTCTTGCCACTTTCTCACTTATAAATATTCCTAATACGACCTAATCGTAACAAATACTACAGCATCGCAGCATGAGTTTCAATATTCAGCACGTGATCTCCTAACGTGATTATGTTCCATTTTTTTTGATATCCTAAGGAAATAGAGAGGTATGTATGCATGCATATGTTTTAACTTAATTTTTATGTTATGTCTTTTAAACATGTAACAAAAACATAATTTTGTAAGTAGGCAGTAAATTTATCTATTGCTATTAATTCAATATCAAAGCCAATCTGGTAATAAAGAGGGCCAAAAACTAAAGATATTAAAAAATCTATAAAATTTGTAATACATATTTTTTTTGTAATTTAACCTACCGTCATTTATTTTCTTTGTTACCAAAGTAATCTATTTATACATAATGGTTTATAAAAATAAATACATAATACAAACATTCATAATCTCACTTATATTATTATATATCCCTAATAGAACGCCCCCGTATAAAAATATAATCAACCGGGAGTTAGACTATTCACATTGAACGTACGCGGTAGGCGTACTTATTTGTCTGCTGCACCTTGGCCACCCTTGGCCAGGTGTGTTCCAGGTCAACGGCGGTATTATTGCGACATTAAAAGAGTGAGAGGACTTTATTAGTATATCCTTAGACTATGATTTAAGTATCGAATCAAAAACCAAGATTTACTCAATTTAGTTGTTAAAGAATTAATATGGCTCTCTCAGGTCATTTTCTAATCCAATGTTACTTCCAAAAATTTAGTAGTACTTTGGTTTCATAAGAGGCTTTGTGGGATGTCAAAAAGATTTTAAAAACCTACCTTATAAAAGAATTTACAGCCGCTCCTTGCAACATAACATCATTATACACATCGGGTCTTTCACAAACATTTTTGACAAAATATGCTAATTGTCCCAGGCCGCCGGATCCGGAGACCGTGTTATGTTCCAGCACACGTAAAATAAACTCGGCGTCTTCATCTTCAGCTTGCGCACCCTCCAAATTGCTTTCATCGACCTTAAAATAAAATTGTTATTACAACAAGTTAACTGCCACACTCGGCAAAAAAAAACACCCCGTGGGCTACCTTATTAAGTTGATAATGGAGGAATTTGATTTTTTTTCTAGAAAGAGTAAGAGCTACCTCCGTAAATTAAATATAATTCACACGGCTCTGGAAGCAAAAATTATATGAAAGCGCCACGTGGGTTAAAAGCTAAACAAACCTTGTATAATTTCTACTTTATGTCAATATTACCTTTTTTTATAATCTATTACAATTTTTTTGAAATTTTTTAAGTCTTGAACAGCTTATTTTACAGCTAAGACCATAACATATTCTTATAGGGATTTTGACGCTCTACAAAAAAGGTTTCTTGTAAATTCTTGATAATCCACTCCTTAAAAAGTTATTCAAGGTCAAAGATGAAATTCAAAAAAAATCAAAGGATTTTTTTTTTATTTTTGGGCTGATTTATTAAAATTTATGTAAAATTTTGCTTTTGAAATATTTTCTACAGAATTTTTGAAATTTTGAGATTTTCTTAAGTCTATTTTGTTAGTAATTTGTAGCAAAATTTTTATTTTAGATGTTTTTTTCTTATATAACACGCCGACTTATCACCTCGTAAATTACTCTATCCGGTAACCTCATTACCATCAGCAACGTCAAAATAGCGCTTCTGTAAATACTACATGACGTTAATACCACCCATATCTTTCTAATAAAAGTAATTTATGAAGGCAAACATCCCCTCTCTATTAACAATAAACCTAATGATAAACTTGTAAAGAAGAAAGAAGCACAATTTGGCAACCTTGTCTTAACTTTTCTGACTTCACTAAATGTTATTTGCGACTTTCAGCACCTGTATTTGACATTGACAGTAAAAGGTAAATATGTGAATTTAAAGAGATGGGTTTGCTATTTCTACTTACAATTTTGTTGTTCATTAATTTAGTAATTTGAGGTAATCCCATATTTAAAAAAAAATCAATTTATAGGAAAATAAAAAACAAACATTGATAGGCTAGTGGCGAGAATGCATCATTTTTTACTACCAACCTTATTTTATCGAAATGGCTTACCGCACTTGTTGTCATATTATCCCCGGTCGCAGTAGTATTTTCTAAACAGCTTTGATTGGTGTTCTTTTTGCATTTCCTCTTGTTACTCTTCTTTTTTCCATTCTTTCTTTCGCTCCTCACATGTTCTCTTCTCTTTAATTCTTTATAAACGGTTTCGTCTAAGTAATCCAGATGTTTGACAGCTACTATGCCTAAAAGTTGACAGACGCGCATGTAAACGAAACGGTCCAGAAGCAGTTCCTCCTGATCGCCTTGGTCTTTGGCCAGTTTGTCCATGATTTGTTTTATAAAATCTTCACATAGTTTGTCGGGTTTACCGCAAACCTAAAAAAAAATAATTTTAAAATCCTATACAAGGTGTTTTTCTGCGAATGAGAGAAATATTCCCAAAATTACAGCCATAAATTGTGTTGAATAATTAATTTTCTTTTTATACGTTTAATGAAGTAAGTAAATGAAGGGACAAAGCTGTAAATAAATCTGTACAGTTTTCCCTTGTGGCGCAATTCTTAGGTCTTCAGGGATGCTTTCAAGCGAAAAAAAGTTTATCGACATTTACAGGTGGGAAAGGGCTGAAAATGGCCCCTCGAGACCCGAAAATGGGTTTCCCGCTTATATCTGCCAAAATATGCAAATTGGAGAATTTTTGTTTAGACATAAAAAAAAAATTGCCTTGTAATCTACAAAAATGGCCTCTATAATTTTTTTAAAAAATCGATAGTTTTCGAGATAACGGGACCTAAAAGTCCACTCGTTTTAGCTGCCGCCCTTCGGCAAGAATGCCGCTATCTTCATGGATTCACTTATAAGCGGGCGGACGAATTGTTCCATTACTCGGTCAATAATGTACATTTTTAATCATTCAAAGTTCATCGGAATGGGAAAACCCGTACGCACACATCCACGTATGTTTTTTTTTATAGAGCTCAGCATTAAATGTTCTGGTAAAACTCCTTTTTTACTAGACACAAATTGTTCTATTGTTAAATGAGGAATTGGCCTCCCAAATCTTTTTATTTCCGCTTTATTAGCTAAAGATCGGCCACCAAACGGCTCTGCAATTAAACTTTGCACCGAATTCATTTTGAACACACAAAAGATTTCTAAACAATTCAATTAAGCACCGCGCGATAACCAAAATAACAAATTATATTTCAAAAAATCGTAAATCAGCCTGAGAGATAAACAAAGGTTTGCAGTCGGACTGCAACCGCATGATGCTTATGAGCGCCAAATGCCAAGATAGGCAACTCCATATACTTACGCGTACTCGTAATGAAACCAATTGGGTTTGCATTTTGATTGCAACCATCGCATCGGCATCGGCTTCGAGGATAAGACGCGACGCGAGATTAATTTAATGATATATTAGCGAAAGCAATCAAGGTGTTTTAATAATTTGGCTGTTATTTCCAGATAATATAAATACAGATTTTTGAATGAATTTTTTAAAAATGTGTAACTATGTAATGATTAATATGTATTTTTTTAAATTTTATTTTAAACCTTTCTTGGGGGTTGCGCAAACCTGCAAACCTAAGGAAGAGCCGCCACTGCTACTACCACTTCTATTTAGTGTGGAATGTTATGGATTTTTTGACGGAGTTTTTGCGAAAAATATTGGTGTTGCGAAAAAATGGTAGGAACCATTTTTGTAGATTTCAAGGTGATTTTATGTCTGAACAAAAATTCTCTTATTCGCATATTTTGGCAGATATTCGCGGAAAACTCATTTTTGGCACTTTGGGGGGCCATTTTCAGCGGGTTCCCACGTCGGAATCGTGATAAACTTTTTCTCGCTCGAAAGCATCTGCGAAGACCTACAAATGAAAACTGTATAGATTTATTTACAGCTTTGGGTACTGGGCTATAATTCAAATTCAAAATTACGCAACGAAAATAGTAAACATGCCGTTTTACACCTTTTTATTAGCAATCAAGTTTACAAACGTTTCTATGGTAACAACAATGCAACGTAACTATGGTAACGGGTTAACTGCTCTGTTAATTATACACTGGCTCATGTGGAGTTTCCACTCGCCTTATATAGTAACTAGCTTAGTGAAATTAGCCAAAATAATGACAAACAGGAAAAAACTGCAAAAAGCTGAAATTTGGCACAGTAGAGTACCCTGTACAAAATATCAAAAGTCCCCGTAGGTGGGGGGGTTTGCGAGAGGAGGGGGAGCAATTTAAAGGCATCTATTTTTAGTTTTTCCTTAATGTCTCAAGAAATATTGAGTTTATAGTAAAATTGGCTGTATACAAAATTAAAGTAGAGTAAGTTTTCTACAAAAATGGTCCTATTCATTTTTTTCGTACTTTAAACGGTTTGGAAGATAGAACGGGGTGAAATGACCATAATTTTCAAAACTGGATAAACAACGATATCTGGCATTCAGGATTGGCTGGGGAACAGGTTATCACCTGAGCAGTGTGGATGGCGTCGCGTACCGTTTAAGATTTAAAGCGAAAGCGGCAAAATAGCGGCTCCTTAAATCGATTGTGAGGAAGTGGAGAAAAGGAGTATCAAACGACGAACAAGATAATAGACTGGTCACTTATTTGAAAGACCATCCATTCTAAACAGCCGTGAAAGCACATAGACAAACAGAATTTCCTGGATCTGTTTGGGTAGCAAGACGCCGCGTCAAGGAAAGATCCAATTTAAGAAATCGTGCTGCAATCAAAAAAACATTTTTAACGGCTGTTAACAAGGAGCAGATATCTACAGGAAAGATTGGGGTTTTGAAGAAATTCGTTATTACTGATAAGAAGACCATTCAGTCCTGTTATAATGGGCGAGGTAAAGTGTATAGACTTTGAAACACAAGATTTAAAGAAAAGTATACCCAAACAGTAAAAGCAAGTGGTAGATTTTTAGTTAATGTGTGGGGATATATGACTGCAAGAGGCCTTGGGCTTTGCCATCGCATTAATGAAAGATTTACAGTAGAAGTTTATATTGATATATTACAAAATGTTATGCTAACCTCATTAACTAATATCTTTCTAGCAAAACTATATTTATGAACAAGACAACTGCCCTGTTGACCCGGCAAGAAGAGTTGCTGACTGAATGCGGGAAAATAATATAACTTTACTACATTGGCCCTCAAGAAGCCCAGATGTCAATCCCATAGAAAATGTTTGGGGTCACATTGTCAAAACGATGGAACAAAAGTGAGGAAATATGGAACAATTATAATGTACATCGTATCCAAAGACTGATAGTATCTATGCCCAAGCGTTTAGAGCTAATTTTAACAAAAACAGTGCTGGAATAAAATATTTGTTGACCATCATACCTTATATTTTTATGTCTTTTTGTTGTTTTAATAGATTTAAAAACGAAATATGCAATATACTTATTAAACGGTCAATTTTTGTGGAAGAGTTTGCACACTTCAATTTCATATATTGCCATTTATTTAGTAATGATTTTGCTTTTTGGTAAAAAACGTTACTTATTTAAAAAAAATACGTTTTTACCAGTTTAATTGCCTAAGGCCTTAAAGGTAAAAACCCAGTTTACGCAATTTCAAAAATATGACAGAAAATGTTAACCTAAGTATCTAGAATTTTTCGCCCGCAACTGTACCATTTAAAACAAACTTACTTTATACACAAAATCGATTGCTCCCAATAAGGCAGCGTGATAAAATTCTACGGGTTCGAAGAAATTCTTCAATAAAATTTGAAACAGGTCTTTGAAAATTTGGTCGTCGGCCTTAATTTTAAACGGTGGATCCATGGACGTAGTGTCGATTCTATCTTTACCAGCTACAGCTAGTAAGTTGCAAGCACTGCCGAGGAAGGCTAAATTCTTAGCACCCATTTCTCCAAACGCTAAAAAGTTATTTAAAACCATAATTAGAATAATAATTATTATTATTATAAATTATAATATTGCCTTATGGTCATATAAAATTATACATCTTTTCGACAAAGAAGAATAAAATAAAACTATGGTGGTCGGTTTAAGTAAAAAAAGTGTGGACAACATTGCGGGAAAAACTCGTTTAACGTATCCAAGCACTACAACCCGAAGACTTCTTGGGCGGTGACAACTTACTTAAGACAGGACCGTATTCGACACACTAAATGATTTAAGTTCCTTAAAGGCCGAGCGCTCGCGGCAGGAAAAAGAGACCGATTTTTTACAGGCTGCCTTTGATACGGGTGATATTTATAGCCACAAGCTATAGATAGATGCACCTATTAAGTTCCGCAACGTGTTATAGTCTGGACAATCTAAAGTTTTAGTCATGGCCGACAAGACATGTCATTTTCTAGTTACTTTTATTATAGCCAACTCAAGATTGGGCCAGGGACGTACTTTGGTGAATATTTTTTTCATAAAATGATTTTAAAAATTTAAAAAAAAATTGCTAAAACATATTTACTGTTTGCATTATAAATACAAAAAAAAAAAGGGTTTTTGATTTTATTAAAATTTTAAAACTAAAAAAGTTTTTAAAATCACAGCGAATAAACACGATAATGACAACATATTATTGGTATTGTATTTAGTAAAAAAAAACAATATACCTAAACGTGTTGAAAAAGGATATATAAAAACATTTTTTTTTTATGATTCAACTATTTATTATGAACCCATAAACTATAAAATATAAAGCAGGTAAATACATACCTAGCCTTTAGATCCAGCATGTTCTTGTAAAAAAGTTTAATTAATTAAGATTTGTTTAATTTTTAGGCTTATTATATTTTACAAGTTACCAGTACTCATTATTAATTTACTTAAGATAACCCCCCTTGGTTTTTGCTTTTTTTGGATCTAAATCCTTTTAAGCATATAAACTTTTAAGAAGTTACCTAATGTAAAATTTTATATTTCTGGGAAATAAAGGTTATCTTTTAGTACTTTTTTCGTTCTATAATTAAACATAAATAAGAAGAAATTAGTAGTTATTTTTTTTTAATAAAATATATTGTTACTGTTTTAAAAAAAAAACCACTTACAAAATTTTATCCTTCACCATATTGGCAAGAATGTCTACTAGTTTAAAAAAATACCCCCCCTTTTAAAAAATAATTAGTACTTTAAAAAAAAACGGGGTCGTGACAAGATGTAAATACGTTTTTTTTTTTTTAAAAAGTAGTGTAGTGAGTGAAATACATCTATTTTTGTAGTTACTTTTTTAAGTGCATGCTTTTTTTTGCAAATGAATAAGTGAATAAACAACTATCGCTGTAGTCACTTTTTTTTGTATGCATTTTCCTGCAAGCGTATGATAAAGAACGCTTTATTCTGGTTAATTTTATAAATTATCTTCGTCAAAACATGCTGTGATCACTGTCAGAAACATGAATGATGATGGGTTCTTGAACTGACATTATATATTTTTTTTTTTCCCACGCCTCTTTTATAATTTTATCTGTATGTCGAACATAGTTGGATCATGCTCTGAGGAAACATGTTCCAAAGATTTTTTAACACTCCAAAACATCTTTGATTTCATTAATAGGAGAATCATAAACGCGTTTATGCCCTACCATTTCAATAGCATTGAACTAAAATGGTATGGAGGTGGGAATAATTCATGTCCAGCTTCTCTTATTAAATTTTCAACCACATACGATTTACTGGGTTTTTGGTATCTGGCTTATTATCTTCCACAGTCATCCAAAGTACCCAAGGGGAGAAAAAGGAATGTTTTTTGCTTCCACCCAAATTCCAATTTCCCCTTTTTCTCCAACTTTTTTTTTTTTGACGACATGGTAATAGGTTATAAAGGGAAATAATTGACGGTTCACCCAAGCTGGGAAGAAAAGTTTTTCAACCTTTTTTTCAAAGTTTTCCCATTCATATCTCCATGGTAATCCCCCGTTTTTTGCTTCGATTTGAATATGACGGATGCATTTTCTACAAAACCATTTGCAGTGCCAGCATGTAAAACAATAAACCTGTAAAAAAATAATGTTTAGGTATATTTAAGGTAGGTCTCACAAGGATTCTTTCTAAAAGTCACAAGATGTCTAGATAAATTCAAAACCCAGTACAGGACTACATTTTTAAGTTAAAGATGCTGCTTTAGAACAGCAAAAGCAAATTTTGGTTAATTTTGTTTTAATATCAACCAATCAACCAAAAACCTTGGTCGACCTTGGTTTTTAACCCTGCTAAAGTAGTTTGGTTAAATATTTAAAATACATATATAATTTATTTATGTTACCAAATCTCTTTCCCTGCTTCTTTTGGATGTACTGGGAATATAGTAATCGTGATCCATAATCATTAATTAATCTAAAAAATTTGAAAATAAAAGCAAATAAAATTATAGTTATTTATACCTACACTATTACTTACTTTTTAATAAATAAACACTTTACAAAACTAGAAAGTCCAAAAAAAATATAAAACAAAGTCCAATACAACACTACTTTTACAATACCTCAAAAAACTATCCCTAAAAGCATTAAAAATAATATATTTTAGAATTAATGTCGACACGTGCGAACGACCCGAACACTTAAAAATAATGTATTATAAAAATACGGGCCTGTTTGCCACAACAGCTAAGCTAATCGACGTAACTATTCACCCAGTAAAGGAACGATATATGAAACGGTCAAAGGATTAGAGGAAGATGCGAGTATTTGAGGTTAAATAATGTGAATATCAGATGTGTGCTCGTTTTGTTTTAATTTAAGGTCGAGTATTTAAGGTTGGCTAAATCGGTTGTCATAAGACACGTAAAAAACAAAAATTTACAGTGAACCAAGTATATTTATATATAAACATTAACTTTAATGAGCAAAAAAAAAAGTTTTAAATCAACTTTTTACTGTCTGCCAATTGTTGAAATAAGGCTAGATTGCCAAATCCAAAAAGTTGCAGGCAGACGGGTTTTTTCCAGTACAAGAGTAAAGCATACTAATGCTAGTTCGCAAAAAAAAACGTGTAAAAAAAACATTTTTAAGTCTGCCAAGCACAATTTTGACTAATTTTGCATGAGATTGACAATTTTCACAAGGCGGGGTGTTTCCCGATTTTTTTAAAAATTTATACATAAAAAAATTATTTAACAAATTTTTCACAGTATTTTAGAACAATTTTTTACAGTCTCCTATTGAATAAATAACAACTTTTACAATAAATATTTCATATTAAATTATTAGCATACTAATTCACGAAGTTTAAAGTGTTGGCAGACGCAGTTAAACTTTAAAAAAAACTTTTAAAGGTTAACAATTTTTTAAACCCCTTTTTTTTAAAAAAAATTTAGGAATAAATAAAAAACTATTGAATGGCAACATTTTTAAAGGTACTAGTGTCAGTATTATAATAAATTAGTTTTTTAACACACGGACGATTCTGGAAAATTAGAAAATATTTATTTCATTGAACTAACAGAATAAAAATAATTAATCACTTTCCTCTGACACTATTTCTTCATATTCTGCATTTAAAATTAATTCAATTTAACATCACTTTGACCAAAATCATCACAATTTTCATCGCCTTTATAGAATTGAAATTACTATAGCACGGTCTAGTATGATAGCTGATCGATGCGTCGCAAACTTCTGGAAGTTCTACGTCCGCGTAATGAATCCCAATTTTTTTCCGGATAGCGGAAAAACCCTTACACCCTCTAACATTTTGTCTGAAAAAAACCCCAACTTTTTCCCCTTTTTTCCACACAAAAACAACTTGCACCTATTTTTCTTCCTGCTCCGCCATGTTGCTGGGGATGACGCTCAAGGATAGATTTCATCAAAATAGGCTATTTGACAATGCGAAAAATAAAGGTCAATTACTGTTATATATAAATTAAGAGTTTAAAAATGGTTATTTGTTAACGTAAGTTGAAAATAATAATTTATTTATTTAAAAATCCGTACATAAAAATGTATTTTTTTAACATTTGTCACATAACACAAAACGCTCCTTCCTGATTGGTCGAGTTTAAAAAGACGTCACCTTTTGTTTCCTTACTTGCGCCTACTTTGATATATTAGCTTTAAAACTGTTTTAATAAGATTTTTCCTATATTATCCATTGTTTTTGTGTGATTTATTTGCAATTTTTTACAAATTCTGTCAAGTACTTTTACGGGGATCAAGGTCGGATTATACAATATTTCATATTATATAGCAATGTGGCTCAGCAGGGGGTTCGAGATTTCCCAAACCCCAGGTACGGGTTTTTCAATCTACCCCATACTTATTTTTTTTTTTAATAATTTTTAAAAAATACTTCTCAAATAAATTTAAATATATATTTAGATATGTTTATATATAATTAAATTAATTTTTTTTCTTAAAAAATTACATTTTTATTATTATTATTATTATACATTTTTTACATCAAATTACGTAAGGGCGTGAATTGTAATTACTAAAAAAATTCAGTATTTTATTCTAAAACTATTTTTTAAAATTTTTAATTTCACAGAAAAAGCCAATTGCCCGGGGGTCAAGTGGCGTTAGGACGCCATGGTCAGGTGATGAAAGATGGACCGGGGTCAGGTAGGGTTATGTGCATCATGATGCATGAGAACATCGGGGTCATCTAACTTTACCTGCCCCCCTCAATCTTACGTTATCTGCCTACCGCGCGATTCTATAATATTTAAATTTTTTAAATAAACCCCAGATGTACCATCATAAATCGTCTGCCATTCAATGGTTTGTTTTTTTTACTTAACTAAACATTGTTGGGATACAATGGTACACTGAAAAAAAAATCGTTAAAAGTCATTATTTTTTTTGGGAAATTAAAAAAGTTTTGCAGTTATATGTATACATGGGTTTTTCCCCATTTTT
Source organism: Listronotus oregonensis (assembly GCA_019359885.1). Lineage (NCBI taxonomy): Eukaryota > Metazoa > Arthropoda > Insecta > Coleoptera > Curculionidae > Listronotus > Listronotus oregonensis. The sequence goes on along the minus strand of JAHBCN010006474.1, from coordinate 29,641 downwards.
TAAATTTTTTTTTGTTCCCCGAAATATTTTAAAAAATTTTCCAAAAAAGCGGGAAAAAAAAAAATTTTTAAAAACTTTTAGGGGGAAAATTTTTAAAAAAGGGGAAAGGGCCGGGAAAATTTCAATTTTTTCATAACAAGGTCGCGACTTAAAAAAGGGTTTTTGGAAAATTTTTTTTAAACAAATTTTAATTTTTTTGGGGGTTGGAATTTTTTTGGTTTGGAAAATTTTCCTTTTTCAACTTGGCAACCCAAAAAATTTAAAAAGCACTTTTTTTTTAAAAAGGAAAAAAAGAACACGGGCAATAAAAAACGGCTCCCTGCCGCGAGGGTCCCGGCAACTTTTGAAATTTTTGGGTTTTTAAAAAATTTTTTTTTTAATACCAAAAGTTTTTGGCCCCGGGGTTTTTTTAAAACGGTGGTAAAAAAAACATTTTTTGTTTAAATTAAAGATTTTTTTTAAAAAAAAAAGGGGGTAAATAAAATTTTTCTGGGTTAACCAAAAAAAATTTTAAAAGAACTACTAAAATAAGATAGAAAAATTAAAAATTTTTTAAAAATAAAAAAGGTTTTAAAAAACCGGGCAGCTTAAAAAACCTAAGAAAAAAAAATGAAAAAAGGGGGTCTATAGGAAAAAAAAACCCCTTTTCAGAAATTTTAAAAAGCAAAAAAAAAAAAAGTTTTTTCAATTTTATATAGATTGTCATTAAAAAATTTGAACAAAATTTTCAAAACCCCCCCTTTTTGGGTTTTTGGAAAAACACTTTTAAAATTTCCAAAAAAGGCTGGAAAACCAGAAAAAACATAAAAAAAAAATTAACCTTTGGTTCAAAAAGGGGGTTTTTAAACCTTTTTTTTTTGAAACAAATAACAAAAATTTTTCAAAACACTCTTTTTGGGGTTTAGTTTTTTAGGCGGGGCAAAAAAATTTTTTAATTTGAAAAAGGAAAAATTTTTTACCCCAAAAAATCAAAAAGATAAAATTTAAAGGTGTCTTGTATTTGTTTGTAACTTTATTACACTGTATTTAAAGTTAACATCCTCCTTGATCGCCAAACTTAGCTTCAATTGATTGTAAACTTAAGCTTAAATAAAAAAGTTTAATTTTTTTTTAAAAAAAAAGGGTTCAGTGCAAGGCGGTTTAAAACATTTTTTTTTTTTTTTTAAACCCTTTAAAATACAGGGTGCCCCCAAATTTTTTTATACACTAAATATTAGTGATGGGATAATTAAAATTTTAAAAAAATTAAATTTTATTATTGAAATAATCGTTATCATTTGATTATTCAGATTTAATTTGAATTACAAAAAATAACCCGATTCCACAGAATCGATGACGCGTCGCGGCAATGGCGAGACTTTTCAAAAAGAAAAAAGAAAAGATCATAAAATCATTCTTGTCACTTAAATCTAAAAATAATAATCGTGTTAATCGGAATGCCCGCTGTGTGAACTGTGGACTCAGCATCAGCATTATCTTATCACTCTTTTTTTCACGTTTTCGTCTTTTTCCGTTTTACGTTTCACGAAAACGAAAAAAATAAACTATTCAAATTATAATAATCAAAGCAAGCCGCGAAAATGTATTAAATTATAATCGGAATTGGAATTCAAATCGCACGACGCATATTCAATTATGGCAATCATCCACATCAACCGATAATATATAGTGTTTAGTAACATCGGAATCGAGTAACATATTCATTTAGAAATCAGGAATTAAAAATGATTAAAAAAATAAAATATTTATATAATTCGAATTATGATAATCCGATTATTGTAATAATTCATAATGCAATAATTCGATTCTTAACATAATGCGATTATACCCATCACTACTAAATATCTCTGCCCCTGTACATGATACTTAATACTAAAAAGTTAAGCTAAAAAATGTGTGTTTGGTAACACTAATTTTATTAACAGTATTGGTAAATATACAGGGTGTTTCAAAAACAGAGTTTTCATTGTCAAGTCCAATTTTCGAAAATCGTACTAAAAATCGCAGTTTAAACATGTACTGTGGGATGTTTGTTAATTATTTTTATTTTTTAATCGTTTTTAATTATTACATGATTAAATTAGAAAATACTACAATTAGAGGTCGTTATCTCAAAAATCAGCAATAATTGACGTATAGTGTAATACACATTTTTAATGTAGAATTGAACAGAATCAAATTTTGGCAAAATAAACGAACTTAATAATGAAAACTCTGTTTTCGGGACACCCTGTATATTTACCAATACTGTTAATAAAATTAGTGTTACCAAACACAATTTTTTTAATTTTTTTTGTATCATGTACAGGAGCAGAGATATCTAGTGTATAAATACAGTTGGGACACCCTGTATATGGTTTAAAGATCTTTATTACCCAGACAGAGAACGTCATAGCTTACCGACTGTGGCCACCAGCCGAATATTTCGAGTAATAATTGTTTTCCGGCTCAGCGCGGCCATCCGTAGCAGTTCCGCGCATGCGTGGGCATCCTCATCCGATACGGCAACTTTCCTCGTAAAAAATTGCCAGAGCATATCTATGATACTATTGTCAAGAATACCTGAAAAAATAATGCAATAATATACAGTGTGAAATAAAAATTTTTGTTATCCGTGATCATTGGCGGGTTAATAATCATTTATCCATAAAATTGACATTAAACAAAAGCAATATAGTGATTTCTTGTATACCATTTGTCAACCAAGTGTCAAAAATGGTGCCATTTCGATCCGATAAACTTCCTATTATACCATGAATATGAATACTAAAATATGTTTTACCTTTTCCAACCCATGCCGTTATAATCACTTCGAAATCATCTAAATTTCCACTTGGTACACTCTGGAGGAAGCGTACCAATCTATTAACCACTGTAACACAATGTTCCCTAAAATAAATCAAACAAATTTTAAAGATAACTTAAAGAGTTTTCGAAATATAAGCGTGCTAAACTGTAAATATTATTATTTACTTTTGTTTGCTGTTATTTTTTTTCCTACAAGTTGACAACGTAAAACCTGAACACTGAATCTGATTCAACACAATACTTACTGCATGTTCGCCGCATTAGTAATTAAATAAATATTCTTAAATGCTTCAGTGATCATGTCTTTCCTATCCTGTTCATTTCTTTGCATAATTTTTAACATCGCTAAAATCATAATAACAAGTCAAAACTTATAAATACAAACACGTATAAACAACAAAATTGCTTTGAATTTTTTTTGAAAACGATACTAATTTGTAGGCAAACAAAACCTTTGTTTTAAATAAAAGCCCGCCGGGAATTGTACTATAAAATTAATGTCGTTCCTTTAAAAACTTACCCATAATGCCTCTTTCAGCATTATCAATTTTAAATTGGTACGCGGATATAAAAAACGCAACTGCCTCTTGCATATCGCTTATAGTCGTAGTTTCAAGCAATTCTACCATCTGCACAATGGCGCTGTCAATAAGTTTGAGGAATGCGACAACTTCCCTAAGAAATCCTACTTTTTCCAAAAAAAACATATAACAACGTTGCATCGTTGAACTCAAAGTGACGGCAAAAGTAGCCTGTTTTTCAAACAACTGTGTTTTCGACTGAAATTAATAAATTGCTACATATAAGTACTTAAAATTTTTGTCTCATCATAAAATTGAACAAAAAGCAAGATTTATTGTTCTGAAAGCTATACATTAATGATCATGGAACAAAGAAAATATGGTTTTATATTCCAGAGGCAAAAATTCGTCGAAAACCATGTGTCATTTCTTAAAATTTTCAAGATTTCTGATAAGGAGTATTAATTATAATCAATTCGTGTTAAGGAGGCAAAAATACTTCGCAAACCATACAGGATATCCGGGAAAATGTGGGAAATCCCCGGAAATAAAAAAAGGGAAAAGTTTTTTACAAATTCATATAAACTATTTTCGTATAAGGGCCTCTTCTCCGGAGATATTGGCACCCAAAGAGCGCCAAAGCAATCAAGTTTTTAAGACATGATTATTTAGCAGTATACTGTAATTTTTATATTCGTCTATACACATTTAATCACAAAAAATACAAATAATCTTGTAGTATATATTTATTAACAAACATAAAAACCCTTAACATTTTTTTATGATTAATAATGAATAATGAACAAAAATGAGCATGTCTGCAAAAGATCCACGTCTGGTCAATAAAAACTTGGGTAAAACCTTCCAGATCTAAATTTCTATTTTTTATATACTCCCTTAAAAAATGATTCTTTTATGAACAATATTCACAAAATATTTTCTATTATTTGATTTTTTTACTTGAAGCCTATACTTTTGATCCATCTTCTTAAGGAATCGTTGGAAAACTCAAAATATTCAATTTGTTTTTGTCTTATTGTTGCCAATATTACATAGCATACGTAGAATAGATTATGTCCCAAATTATATTTTTCAAATATGCTGTAATTTTGGTTTTTGCCTTTTTTCAGTTGAAAAAAATATATCTTTTTCTCGGCATTATTTAAAACTTTTCGAAATAACTTTGGACAACAATTTGACACACCAATGTTTTTGATTGAGATTAACGGATATTTTACATAACCAAAAATATTAAAAATGAAAAATCATTAGATACCAATTTTGTTCTAAAGTTTTTTGTCACTGCTGTTTGAAATATAGTAAACAAAGATAAACAAAAATGACGTCATTACAAATGGTATATTGTCGACTTAGCTTTTATAACAATAGGCGTGTTGTTAAATTCATCAGATGGTTTAGCGCTGACATCTATCGTGACGTCACACTAGATTACCGCTAGTTTTATCCTTGTCCATATACTACTAAAACAACGGCCATCTTTGTTTAGCGCTTTTTCATCAATTAATTTAAAAACGGCTGAATTTAGCGACACGCATAATTATTTTTGCTTTTTGCACAAGTTTATGTCCACACAAAAATTTTGAGCGTTACTTTATGTTGCGTTTGATCAATTCCAGTGCAAGTTACAGGTGTTGAACAAACAGATACATTTTGCAGTCACTCTTTTACGTAGAAAAAATTCTTTAAAAAAATAAGATAAATTAAGGATCAAAATGAAGAATTTTACCTGTAAAACTTCAAATTTGCTGAAATCTTCTTCAGTCATTCGAATGCCATCTTGAGAAATACCGCGCCTCATTTCTTCCAAAAGTTTAAGGGGATTTACATAAAAGGTTTTCAGCAGCAACATGTATATTTCTATTTCATTCGGTTTGTTGTTTTCCCTAAAGGAGTTAATTGTCTTGAATAACATGGAGGAGAAATCTCCATGAAAGTTTTTTTTTCTAACTGACAACTTTTTCAGAAAGTAGTTTATTTAAAAAAACATAGATAACAAAATGACAGAAAAAATATACAATGCCAGTCTCTAACTTGGAATAAATTATTTTTTTGGAAAAATTCTTGGACGCCACGATTAGTAATTTTTAGTCGCGCTTTTTTCTATAAAAAAATATTTATACAGTATGTCCCAAACTTAAGATATAAATTAAAACCAAGGAAGTTTAAAGGTGTATGGAAACCCAATGCTATGGCCCATTCGATCAAAAAATGTCCCGCCCAGTATGAAAATAACTGTCAGAGTTGGCCCCGCCGATTCTGCGCAATAACAAAATTCCACGAAATAATTTAATGTGTTACCTACTTACACACTGATAAATCAGTGTGTAGTTAGGCAACACATTATACTTTTATAAGAGCCGGAGTACAGTGTTTGGTGCAAAGAGCGCGCAGCGCGTATGTTACTATATCCACGCTATTCCATCAACCGTCGTCGTTCATCATTCGTCATTTTCACTGTGGTTTGTGCACTTTGCGCCGTATTAGTTTCGATTGTTTTGCTTTGTGTGATTATATTTTGTGGTTGCAGAAGTTTTTTGGATTATAAAAACCTTCTTATTTTAGTGATTAGTGTTTATTAAATTGTGACTATAATTTTGTGTTTATTGTTTGTTACTTATAATATCGTAACAAAATGACTAGAGGTTGTATGGTTTTGTCATGCAAATCCAAGGGTTACATACCCGGCATTTTTTACTTTAGGTAAGTATTTCTTATATTTAAATTAGGTGCTTCTTATGAGACGTAACGTTAGGTAACCGAATAAATAATAATATATCAATTATGAATAATAGAATAATGAAAATTTCATAGAAAATAGCAGTGAGAAAAGTAAGGAAATCTTAACTATCTTTTAGATGATTTCTACAATGTTTGTGTATTTCTGTGGATTATTAAAAAGAAATAAGGTTTACATTTAGGTACTGTTATTTAATTTAATAATTTAGTACATTCTTTTAAAGAATAAAAATTATTAATTACTGGGCAGACCAGGCAAATTTTAATATATACAGGTCCCTCTAATTAAATGAAAGAAAGTATAATTTTATGTTAAAGTTCCTTTTTGCTTTTTCTGTATTTGTTTAAAAGAAATTAGATTTTTGGTTTCTTAAACTTACATTATCAACTTTTTAAGCTCGACATACTGTAGACACATAATATTTAATGGATACTGTTACAATGGATACCTAGGTACCAAAGGTTACTAAACATTTTTAACCACTGTTATTCTGTCTCATGAATGTTTGTTATTAGTGAAAAGTATATGCCTAAAAAGCAGTTATAAAAATTTTTACTTTTTAATGTACAACCAGAATCTTAAGATTAGATTAAACTCATTTACACTATCTTGCCCTTCTTTTATCACAAAATTGGTGATAAGTGCATGAAACTATCATACAATGTTTGAAATTTATTTTAAAAACTTGTGTTTTTATCTATTTACAAAGATTTTTGGTAAAAATACAAAACTACCAAAAATATCGACCATTTAAAAAGAAGGCTGTAAAGTGGCGCCATCTATTCTTTCCATATTATATCAGATGATATAAAATCCAATATTACACAATAATTTTAAATATTCTATGGTAGTATCGTTTAATAACCAACAATTTTGAACAAAAAATAATGGAAACAGTGAATGCTTGAATTTGACATTTGCTGATGGCAACTTTATAGATAGTAACAAAGAATTATGGAAGTCCGGCCCTGACCTACTATTCATTGCGCAAACACCGCGGGGCCAATCCCCCTATTCCCGCTGCCCTGCACGCCTGGACAATTTTGTTCTACAGTATTGGGCTTCCATACACCTTTAAACTTCCTTGATTAAAACCCAAATTTTTAAATAGTATTTTTAAAGCGCGTCTTAAGTTGTACATAACTACCCAATTTCAAATTTTTCTTCAGTATCGTTTGTGAAATATGAAACAGTGTGACTTTTGATAGGGTGTGTCATGAAAAAGTTTTATTTCATTTTTTTTTTTAATCCCGACGTTTGGACATGTGGGATCGCTTTGCGAGGGTTGAAAACCCCATGCCCCAATTTTTCAGCATATATTGAAGAAATATTATCAACGTGGCTAAAATATAGTTTGTTTTTCGAGTAAAATTTGTTATTTTATACAGGGTTTCCCAACTGCATTTATACACTAAATACCTCTGCTCCTGTACATGATACAATAAAAAACTTAAAATAAAAAATGTGTGTTTGGTAACGCTTATTTTATTAACAGTATTGGTAAATATACAGGGTGTCTCAGAAACAGAGTTTTCATTGTTAAATACATTTTTTTAAATGAAACATCCTGTATATTTCGCCAAATTTTGACTTTACATTCAATTCAACGTCAAAAATGTCAAATACACTACACGTCAATTATTGCTGGTTTTTAAGATAATTAAGTAACCAATAAAGGAACTAAATTGGTCACTCTGACCGTAAAACAATTATTTTAAAATAATTATGACAGAAAATAGTACTAAAAAACGGTCAGCAGTTTAAACATCTACTATAGGATGTTATGTTAATTGTTTTTATTCTTTAATCGTTTTTAATTACCACATGAGTAAAGCAGCTAATATACTACAATTATAGGTCGTTATCTCAAAAACCAGCAATACTTGACGTATATTGTAATATACATTTTTGATGTAGAATTGAATAAAGAATCAAAATTTGGCAAAATATACAGGGTGTTCTATTTATAAAAACGTACGTAACAATGAAAACTCTGTTTTCAGGACACACAAATCGACAGGTCTGAGCATTTTTTCATAAAATAACTTGTTTTTAATTTATTTAAGTTAGAGACTCGCACTGTCAATTCTATAACATACGTGAACTCCTCAAATTCTTTATGTTCCGATCCGGAAGCTTTGCAAAGCTGATATGCTTCCTTATATTTTCCGTCACTTAAATACATCCTTATCATCTCTGCTGCTTGCGCCTGGGGCAATGGATTTGTCTCATTAACTTCCATTTCTGTATTATCTAAAAAATCACAAAAAAATTTGCTTCACAGTCATATTTTTTGATCTAAATACAAATATTTTTAATTGAAAAACGTCTATTTTTATGCACGTGGGTAAGATCACCTGTGGATCCCCCATTTCCCACTTGATCATTGAATTTAGGTTTATATATTTTTTCAGGGAGGATGTCTTCTCCAACAATTAAATCCCAAAACAGTTAATCAAAATTTTCATTATAACAACAATTTTTTTACAATAAAAATTTTGCAGACTTTTAATTAAAAAATCAATTACAAAAAACCATTAAAGATAATTTAGTGAAATTTTTAGGATTTGTTATTTAATATTCATTTTTTCAAAACATAAAACATCTGGAAATTATTTGTTTATTATCATATTTTTTATAACATTTAAATAAACAAATGCAAATTTTGATTACTTCTTCCTCAAATAATAAAAAAAGGTTAGATTCGCTATTTATTAAAGTTAAATATTAAAAAAAAAAATTACTGCTCGCAATTAGTTTATGAGCAAGGGCCGCGCCCAAGAAAGTTTAAAGGTGTATGGAAGCCCAATGCTATAGCCCATTCGATCAAAAAATGTCCAGCCCAGTATGAAAATAACTGTCAGAGCTGGCCCCGCCGATTCTGCGCAATAACAAAATTCCACGAAATAATTTAATGTGTTGCCTACTTACACACTGATAAATCAGTGTGTAGTTAGGCAACACATTATACTTTTATGAGAGCCGGAGTATCGTTTTTGATCTTAGGTTGTCTAAGGTTTTTGGTGCAAGGGCGCGCGGCGCGTATGGAACTATATCCGCGCTGTACCGTTTGCCGTTGCAACCGTCGTCGTCTCATCATTCGTCATTTTCGTTGTTGTTTGTGCCCTTTGCGCCGTATTAGTTTCGATTGTTTTGCTTTGTGTGAGTACCTATATTTTTTGGTTGAAGAAGTTTTTTGGATTGATAAAAACCTTCTTATTTTAGTGATTAGTGTTTATTAAATTGTGACTATAATTTTGTGTTTATTGTTTGTTACTTATAATATTGTAACAAAATGATTAGAGGTTGTATGGTTTTGTCTTGCAAATCCAAGGGTAACATACCCGGCATTTTTTACTTTAGGTAAGTATTTCTTATATTTAAATTAGGTGCTTCTTATGAGACGTAACGTTAGGTAACCAAAAAAATAATAATATATTAATTATGAATAAAGAATAATGAAAATTTCATAGGAAATAGCAGTGAGAAAAGTAAGGCAATCTTAACTATCTTTTAGATGATTTCCACAATGTTTGTGTATTTCTGTGGATTATTAAAAAGAATGGGATGATTTACTGTAGTGATCTGCTGAGTATGGTGGATTTCTTGGTCCCCAGGCGTCGAATTCGTCACCTCCTTTTCCCGTGAAAGGACATAGGACCAATTATGGTCAAAACACGTTTATTGACCGCATGTGTCAAAATTATAACTTATTTTATCACAATTGTGACATCTTCAATATTGGTCTGTATTCTCTTAAGAGATGGCTAGTTTGGCGACGTCTGATTCAAGATTAAATTTTTAAACCCTTAATCGAGTATTTACTTAATGGAACTATTGTATGTAGTGCAGTTACAAGTATTGTAAGCTTTTTATTTTGTATGTATTTTTAAGTTTTTTTATGTTTTGTATGTTATTTCCTTTTTATATTAATTTTTGTACCATTTAGGGATTTATCCCTGTAGTGTACTTTACTGTGAATAAATGAATAAATAAGGTTTACATTTAGGTACTTTTATTTCGGTTAATAATTTAGTACATTCTTTTAAAGGATCAAAATTATTAATTACTGGGCAGACCAGGCAAATTTTAAAATATACAGGTCCCTCTAATTAAATGAAAGAAAGTACAATTTTATGGTAAAGTTCCTTTTTGCTTATTCTGTATTTGTTTAAAAAGAAATTAGATTTTTGGTTTCTTAAACTTACATTATCAACTTTTAAGCTCGACATACTGTAGACATATAATATTTAACGGATACTGTTACAATGGATACCTAGGTACCAAAGGTTACTAAACATTTTTAACCACTGTTATTCTGTCTCATGAATGTTTGTTATTAGTGAAAAGTATATGCCTAAAAAGCAGTTATAAAAATTTTCACTTTTAAATGTACAACCAGAATCTTAGGATTAGACTAAACTCATTTACACTATCTTGCCCTTCTTTTATCACAAAATTGGTGATAAGTACATGAAACTATCATACAATGTTTGACATTTATTTTAAAAAATCGTGTTTTTATTTATTTACAAAGATTTTTGGTAAAAATACAAAACTCACAAAAATATTGACCATTTAAATATAAGGCTTCTTTCCATATTATATCAGATGATATAAAATCCAATATTACACAATAATTTTAAATATTCTATGGTAGTATCGTTTAATAACCAACAATTTTGTGCAAAAAAAAAACAGTGAATGCTTGAATTTGACATTTGATGATGTCAACTTTTTAGGTAGTAACAAAGAATTATGGAAGTCCGGCTCTGACCTACTATTCATTGCGCAAAATCCACGGGGCCAACCCCCCTATTCCCGCTGCCCTGCACGCCTGGACAACTTTGTTCTACAATATTGGGCTTCCATACACCTTTAAACTTCCTTGGCCGCGCCGTGATGATACAGCGCGTTCAAGCGCACTGTCAAATTTAACCAAAATTAACACCAATTTTTTTTTTAATTTCTCTTAAAAGATTCGTAAATGCGCCGTAAAATAGAACAGGTTTTTTTAATTTTTTTATGGCCAAAAATAGGTGGGGTCGCGATTCTAAACAATTACCAAAAAATTTAATAAGAAAGCTATTTCAGCTTTTTTTTACAAAATTACAGGTAGAGTCAAAAAAGCGGCCTCTCTAGCCCTCATTGCATAACCCAGTACATTTATAATTATACTGACCCTTCTCCTTCTGAATTTCCTCTTCTAGAACTTTTTGTATCTCGGGAACTTTGGCCTCCCATTCGGCTTCCAGCGCTTGGAGTCTTACCACTGTTACCTCATCAACATGGGATTTTAAAGAATTCAACATGTTTTCGTTCGTCTCCAATTCGGCTTGCATTTTTTCTAAAGATAACTAAAAAAATGCGGGTCAACACCTCTTAAACTGTATATAGATGTACCACCGCTTACGAGCGTAAAATTACCATTTTACGCCCCCAAACTAGGAGGCGTAAAAATAAATATTACGCCCGGATGTACGAAAATGTGTTTTACCTCTGCTCCATATGGATTCGATTCTAGAAAAGATCTGACACAAATGACTGCATTTTTTCTAACTATAGCTGATTTATCTTCCAGATGTTCCATAACCTTTTCCAAAACTTCGTTAATCAATTTTCGGGGAATCGCATTTTCTTGTTGTAATCTCGACCAGTGATGCATAACTTTAGATCTAAAATTAAAAAATAAAAAGAAAATATGGTATATATTTTTTTTATATATACAAAGGTAGTCTCGATCCCACGTTCATCTTGATTACCTGTATAAATTAAGTATAAAATTCAAAAATAATAATTTTCAAAGAAAAAGTATTAATAGGTAAACGAATCGAGAGTTTGGGAGTCCGTGAATTGCCTGTTTAGACTGTGGATCTGAAGACCGGCATTAGGCTATCCCATGTGTGTGGGAAGGGGATAAGACCGCACCAAATTAAGTAAGGTGATAATGTGCTTTACTAGGTGCTACAAGTATTGTGATTCTCCTATAGTTCATGGGCTCCATGTACTCTCAGTATAAGTGCCCCATATGGTAGAGATCCCAATTAAATGTCATATAGTATTTTTAAAGCCCTACAGTATACCCAAATTGCAATACAAAAATGTAAATTTTGAGTTGTATCTCTTTTGTTTCAATTCAAATCATTTTTTTTGTTTTTTACTGGAAAAAATACATAGGATGTTGTACATTTTTTTAATAAAAATAAGTATGGTCCTGGTTAATTCTTGTTGAATAATCTTGTATATACTTTAAAGTTAAAACCTAATTAAATAAAATATAAGGAAAAAAGTATTTTTTATCAACGTCTTGCACTCTCTCTTGATTTTCTACATAGGTGTATAAGTTGTAGGTAATATGTGGCGTAAAGTTTAACTTTAGAAATTGAAACCAGTTATTATTTAAACAATACTTACCTAACATGTGCAGCGGTATCCTTCATGTGCTCCATCAAAATTGTCAGAAAATCGTCACGAGACTCCAGTTCTTCCTCACTCATCGAATGTTTACTTAATACATTTAACACGACTTCTGTGAGAACATTTAAAACAGAATTTCTTAATGTGGCTGACTAAAAATAGAGACTTATTAGTCAAGACAACTACGAGTATTATATTTAAGTTAGAAAAGAAGCTGCTAATTTATACTCTACCTCGTGGTTTAAATACTCGTTCAAATATAATAGTTCTGGAATCATCAGACTGGGCATTAACACTGCCATAGATGTCAAAAGCTGTGCACAATATCTGGAGCCCTAAAAAAATTACCAAACATAATGTTACAATTCTTCTTTCTTCTTAAATTTATAATTGCTGTACTCTTGTTGATTATTTAATGTTTTTTTCCTATATGGACTAGTTTGTCAGGTAGTAGTAGTAGATCAGGTGTTTTTTTGTTAGGTAAATATAGCAAAATTCACAGAAACATCACTTTTTTAGATTCAAGATTGCAGTTACGCCCCCTAGCGGCCATTTCAGAAACTTGAAAATAATTTCCAGCTATTTCTCTTGACCACTTTTACTAAAAATATTTTTCCCCAATGCTGTGCGATAAACATTTTCCGAGATACAGCCGGCGTCCTTTCTTATATGGACACCCAGTACAATGACGTTGTCTATGCCCTTTTGGAATATTAATGGTAATAAAAGCACTTTATTATTTCATTTTACTTTATTTTATTACATCATAAATACTTATCCATAGGTACAGTAAAAATGTTGTTGATGCAATGGCGCGTGAATGTGGGGTATTATTTCACTGCAGATTAAATTCCACAGAACTTAAATAAATGCACATAAAAAATAACATTACAAAAAAAATCTTTAAATAAAGTGATTTAAGAGTTTTATTAAACAAAACTATTGCTAACATAACAGCAGATAACTAGTGGAAGTGTATCTCACATGTTGAAAAAAAAAGAACAAAAAATGTTATAGTTAAAACTACTATTATCACTTCTAGTTTAAAAAATTGTAATAGTGACGATTCTGAGTCAAAATTTGAGCAAACTTCATAGAACTTAATTTTCTGTAATTAAATGATTACTTAACACTATTTCTCTATAGCATAATTAATTTTTTTTTGAGTTGTCAAATATTTTTTTTCTTAAAGTTCATCAAAAATAGGATAATTAAAAAAAATAATAAAAATGTCAATTTTTTGATAAAAAAATTTTTGAAAAAAAAATAAAAATCGAAAAATTATTATTTTTGATTTTTTTTTTAATTATTTGTCTTTACACATAAAATATAAAACAAATCACTGGAAATAGGTAAACTTAAATGAAATCATTTTATTGGCAAAAAACTTGAAAAAACCCATTTTTATTTTCAAAATAAAAATTAACACCAACATTTTTTTTAAAAGAGATTCGTCAATCTGCCGTAAAATAAAACGTAATGAAAAAAAACATGTTAATATCTCTATTTTTGGATTGTTTATGGCCAAAAATTGTCATTACTATAAATACACTAACGGCCAAAAGTGGAGAAACAATTTATATTAGGCAATAATCTTATATAAACAATCTTATATTAAAATTGATTTTAATGATTTTATATTAAGGCTTATTTGTACTTTTTCGTAGAGTAAATAAATTTAGATAAACAGGAGTACTGTGGAGAATAAATATTTATTTTAAAATTTTACAATGACAAAAGTGGAGAAACAAAATATTTTTTCCTAATTAATTTAAATATATTGGTCATATACAGTCCCTGACTTAGTAATGTGTGGCATATCCTTTATTCTTTAATACTTGAATACACCGACTTTTCATGGAGTGGATTAAGCTGTCAACGTAGTCTTGTGATATGGAATTCCATTCTTCTTGAAGGGCTCTTAACAAATCGTTGTGGTTTTTAAAATTTTCTTTATCTTTTTGCCTAATTTTCCAGCTTAAATGTTCCCAAAGGTTTTCGATGGGGTTTAGGTCAGGACTCTGTGCGGGCCACTTCATTAGAGGGATGTTGTTGTCTTGAAACCACTTTTTGACCACGTTCGCAGAATGTTTGGGATCATTATCTTGCTAAAAAGACCAACGAAGTGGCATATTTTCTTCAGCATGAGGAAGCATATGGTGTTCAAGGATATGCAAAAACTGGAACTGGTCCATTTTTCCATCTACTTTTACCAATGGCCCCATTCCCCAACCAGAGAAACAGCCCCACACCATAATATTCCCACCCCCATGTTTTACCGTTGCCCTTGTATACCTTGAATCCAGTCTAGTGTTTCTAGGACGACGAACCCATTGCATGCCATCCGATCCAAACAAGCAAAACTTGCTTTTATCGGAAAAAAGCACCGTTTTCCATTTTTTAATTGTCCATTCCAAATGGTCCTGGGCAAACTGGATCCTAGCCGCCCTATTCTTCTTGGATATTAAAGGTTTTTGCTGGTCGACGTCCGTATAAAGGCCCATTTCGGTTAACCGAGGCGAATGGTTCGCAAAGATTCTTTTACTTCCGGTATTTCTTTTGGATTTCTTTATCAGTCATAAAAGGATTTTCAGTGACCAACCTTTTTATTTTTCTCTATGCCACTTTGTCCATTTTTCTTGGCCTACCCTCCTCGGATGGGTAACTACAGAGTTTCTTTTTTTAAAAAGAGCAATGGTTTTGCGAACTACTGATCTATGCCTATTAATTTGTCTTGCAATATCACTTTTTTTTAACACCAGCTTGAAACTTTGAAATAATTAAATTTTTAAGATCAGTACTAAGGTCAATTCCACGAGGCATTTTGCACAGAGTAACACAATATATCAACAAACATTAAAACCGAACTGAAAATAAGTTAAGATTCTTTTAACAGTGGAAAATAAATGCCGTTTGGAATGTTTCCCCACTTTTGTCAGCAAAAAAATTTAAAAACAATTTTTTCTGTGAATGATAAAGATAAGATAAAAAATGTTGGAACATTTTTAAATAGCATTAGCAAAAAATAATATAGTCCTGTAAATATTTTTACAAATTTGTTATATTTTAAAAATTTATTACCATAAAAGTAAATGTTTCTCCACTTTTGGCCGATAGTGTATGTGAATAATACAGATTTTAATAAAAAAAGGAAATATATACACTGCTAGAATTGTTTTTTTTTTCTTTACCACTCTGAAAAACTTATGTAGTTTTGCTTGTTATATGTAAATAAAGACAAATTTTTATTTTCATTTTACCTGACTGTCCTGAAATTTTTCATCAGTCTGCCACTCTGTGATTTCCCTCACGAGCTCATGGATCAAACCTTTGCAGTTAAAATTATTAACCACTTGTTGTACACCTTCAGCGAGAACTTGCACTAAATGCTCTTCACCTTTAATCATTTGAACCATTCTTATAGCAAAAGTTGTGCCCAGATTGTATGTTTTCATTAGATTTCCTAAAAATGATCAATAAAATTAAACAACTACTGCTTCAATCTATAATTTTAAATAAAAAAAAAGTGTAAGGACAGCCTTCTGGACTATTATGTATAAAGTTACTTAATAAAGAATGTTGGATAACTAAGTATTACCTATAAGATTAAAAATTTCTTGTTGCACATCTTTTTCAGCCTTCACTGTTGGGTTTTGTAAAAACTTGTAACAAACCTCAGCTATTAAATTTACAAAGTTCTCTTCAACCACTGGTGGGTCCCAAAACAATGCTATATCTCTTTGTATAATGTTGTTTAATGTTAATAAAATACTCTTTTTATCCAAGTTAAAGGTAATGTCAGCTTTCTTAGCCTTTTTATTACCTTTTAACAATCCAGTGTTTTTGGCCATTACAAAATTTTTATATTCCAAGAGTAAAAGTATTTGGGTATATATGTAAATCAACATTTTTATTACATTTTGATATTTTTGCTGCAGCTCCTCGTTGATGCTTGATTTATCCTCTAGTACGAATCCAAGAGAGTTGTTTAGTTCGTTAGCGGCTAAAATGTATTATATATTTAGTTTAAAATTACCAAAAAGCAATTTGTTGAAAGTTTCTCATGTTTTTAACATAAATTTAACCTACAATACCTTTGTGCAGGTCTTGATACGCTTTAAATATTAGATCCATGGGTAGGGAATCCCCCTGATATAAAACTGAATAAAACACATCAAAATATTCCAAAATAAATTCGGGTCCTTCATCTTTTAGCCCAATTTTAGCATCTAAAATAATTATTTTTTAGTTTACCATATCTTCAAATTATAGTGTTTATCAATCTTTATACTTGCCTCTTAACCGATTAGTTATTTCTTTTTGCACAACAACATTCCTCACCCAATAATCGGCACTTTCAGTTAATAGTTCTTCCTTTTTGGTGGGAATAAAAAAATTAAAATGAGCCATTTCTCTGAAAGTAAAAATTCAAAAATTAATAAAACCTACATAAAAACGTCTTTAATTACAGTTTAAAAAACTTTTAGGTTATGTTATGTTTGGTTTATGCTTAAATGTGATTGGTCGATTTAAAATCCCAATGTCGGAAAAGTTGAAGTCTGTTGATGACCGCGAGTAGGCAACCAGTAAAACAAATATTTAAAAATTTAAACATAATATTTCACTCCATTTTTGTTGGCATGCTCGAAGGGCAGTAAATAAAAGGGGATTTTTATTTATTGTGAAAGGGTATAGGAATTATCAAAAAGGATTTTTTAAATTTTTGTTTAAATATTATGTTTTTATATCTACAATGCCAAATGGGACCAAATAATCAATGGTAAAATTGCAAAATACTTTTACTTACCATTTATAGTTTAAATATTAATAAGAATCAGGCAATCATACAGTTGCATAGCAAAACAATAAAACAAGCCTTTTAAAACAATGTTTTATACTAAACCTTCGAGCACACACCTTCTAGAGGCAGCCTTGCTGCTCGGCAGTGCAAACCTCTGGGTGTTTTTCAATTATCGCCCAAAAGCGCATTATGCGACACAATACTCAGCACTTTTTGTACGTAAGTGCTCTTATCGAGGCATAATCAAGCTTCGGATAACTTTTTTGCTCTCTGAGCATTATGCCGCATAATGCGCTTTTGTACGATAATTGAAAAACACCTAAGTTATTAAATTAATAAAGTCTGCTGTAGACAACCGAGAATACACCAAATATGAGGTTATATTTATTGTCAGGTTAATGTTGAGAAGATATTTTTATTAATTTAAAACAAACAATATTTAATTTTCCGTTTTCAATTTATGCTACTAAGAGTGAATACTTAAAAATTACTTTATTACAATATAAAAAACATGTCCAACGAATCAAATGTGCCCCAAAAAAGACAATTTACACCTGAAGAATGGAGCTACCTAACAAAATATTTTGTGGGAAATAATTACCGATATAGAGAAAATATAATTATACCGAGAACTCTAGGGCCAGTACATATTAAGACTAATGAAGAGAAAATGGTAGAAGCCTTCTTTGAGGGTTGTCCATTTAAAATTATTATGAGTTGTGTTGCAGGTAAATGTTTTTATATCTACTAAAATATAAATTTTATTTACTAAGACCAAGATTATATCTTCATAAGACAACAATACCTTTATTTATGGACTTAAACGAAAATTTTTATTCTAGGTTATGGTTTTGGTGCCGTTATAGGATTATTTTCTTCTAGTATAGGCCCCAGCTCAGTTACGAGTGTGGAAACACAAACAGCAAGACAGGTTTTTCAAGAAATGAAAACTACTACATTGAGTTATGCTAAAAATTTTGCTATGATTGGTGCAATGTTTTCTGGGGTCGAATGTACAATAGAAACAGTAAGAAAATAGGTTTTTTTTTTAACAAGTTTTGTTAAAAAACATGATTTTTTTCTAACTTATAGATGCGGGGTAAATCAGATTGGAAAAATGGAACCTATGCTGGAGGGGTCACAGGAGGCCTAATAGGTTTACGAGGTATATTTTTGGATGACATACCTATTTCTTCTCAATATAACTCTGTAAACAATAGCATTTAACTTTTTATTTTAAAAATATTTTAAGCTTTCTAGGTACTAACTGTATAATTTTTTTTTGTTGCAGCTGGAGTCAAAGCTGGAGTTGTTGGAGCTATTGGTTTTGCAGCCTTTTCGACAGTGATAGATTACTACATGCATTCGCGATTTTAGAATTATTGATTTGTTTATGTTATTAGAAAATTTTAATTTATTGTACAGTTTTACAAATAGGTCTGTTTGTTAATAAAAACAAAAATTACCGAAGTATAGTTGTTTTGTGCTTCCTTCTTTCCACCCAACTCTGTGTAGGATCTTTTGAAACATGGGCTAGAGTTGCTGGTTATCGATAACTCTTTTGGCTAGCGTATGGAACGGGTCCAAGCTAAGATGCCCAAGGCTTAACTCTAGGTGTTAGCATACCGTGCTGATGAGTGTATGACATCCTGTGCCAAACAGGTGCCTCGAATACAGGGCGCCTCAGAGTATCAGCCTTACTGCGGTAACGGGGCTCTGCCGTGGTGGACATTTTTCCCCCTAGCTAAACAGAAAGCGGGCAGAACCGCTTTCATAGGAAAAAAGGACAAAGGGCGCTGACCGAAACGGATAGATCCGTTTCAAGGTGCCCAAAGCCACCGCGGCGCCTGTTTCGGGGGAAGGAATCCACCCAAAAAACAGGTGCTTAGGAAGGGTTCCCTGAATCCAAACAGAGGGCGGATAGAACCGCCTTTGAGGAAAAGGGCTCCCTGGCTTTCAGAAAGCGGATGGACCGTTTTTATAGGGTAAGGCCGGAGATGCGGCCTCAGAAAGAACATCTGGTTCCTGTAACAAGGACCTGGTATCCCACGTCACTAGACCGGAAGAGAAGGGCATGACGGATCTAATCCTCTCTCTCATACTCTCCAGGAGACAGGGACACCAGAACACTTGTGCTCGTTCCGGTAGCAAACGAGAAGAGGAGTGTAAGAACTCTCTCCCAATCTGGTATCGGATTATTAGAAATTTGATCCTATTGGAAGAAATATAAAGGTGTGAGCCAAAATAGACCGAGCGGTCGCAGTGGAGGCAGGGCCGTATCTAGGGGTGGCGAGATGGGCGCCCGCCAAGGGCGCACCTAAGGGGGCCAAAATCGGTCTGAAATTTTTTTTTCAGTTAGTACCGTTCGTAGTCATATTACTTTTAATTGCAAAATTAATTGAATAAATACATTACTACAGAACAATTTTATAACACATTTTTAATTAGATTAAATTATTTTTAATATATTGGGCTGAAAAAATTTGAATTATTAAAAAATATCAATTTATCCTGATACCTACAGAGATTATATAACTCTTTAAGTTTTTAATATTTAAGCTGCGAATAAATTGGTTTTTTAAATTGGGGGCAACATAGTTCTTTTTTTTGGTTGCATATTTTTAATTTATTAAAGTATAAATGTCAAGTCTTAGTAGGCCTGCTATGTACAGTATTTTTGTAACTACGATATTATTATTGAGAAAATTTAAAGTTTAATCACCTGCAAAGGATGTATAGTTAATTTGCATTTCACTTTTTTTAGTCAGATATAAATAATTGTTTTATGTAAATCATGTCTTTTTAAATAGTAGGCTAATTTTTTCATACAAAGAAAATATAGAATTTGACACAAATTCCACCACAAAATTGGTATTTTAAAAAAACGAAATTCTCAGTTCAAAAAACTTTAAACGGATAACTTTGCACATTCATTATTTAAAATTTCTGGGAAATAACCCCCGAAATCTTCGTGTTCGTTCGGGGGTATTCCATACTCCCCAAATAGTCCGGTATGTGAGGGAAAGGGGGCGCAAATGTTAAGCCCCGCCAAGAGCGCAGCCATACCTAGATACGGTTCTGAGTGGAGGACGTAAAAAGTCCACTCACTTTAAACCTACCTACCTACCTTCCTTCCTTCCATATGGTTTCAAGCTTTAAATTAAATCAAGGCAATGTGTTTTTTAAGTAGAATCATAAACACGAGACTTGCGTATGGAATTTCTTAGATTTGTCCTAGTTTGGAGGGCACTCAGTCTAAAGGACTTCAGATGATTAATTGGCAATAAATATAAACAAATCTTACTTAAAAATGCATTTGTAATTGTAAATTGGATTTAGCCAAAACTCATAAGTTACGGAAAACGACCGCTGTAGCGCAGAAAAAGATGTGCTCTTCTGCGTCCCTTTTTAGTCCATCTGGATAGGACCCGTACTTTCCATACTGTTAATTGCCTGCCTACAAAGGTCTTTCCTTTCTTTTAAACCGTGGCGGCTCTAGGATTTTCAAAATGTCTTATCTAAAAAGTAAGACATGGGACCCACACCAAATATATACTAGATGCTATTGGCCTCAATGGAAATACTTTCGTAAAGAAAATTTTTATTATGGAATTTGCAAAAAAAGTTGATTTTTTTGCAGCGCTTCCAGAGAAAAATCTAAGTTTCCAAAGCGAATTCTCTATTCGTATTTTCATCGTGAATTTGTTCACATTTTATTGGTACAGGATATGAGGCATTTTGACTCGCATTTTTTTTGTCCTGCATGGATTTACCTGAAATTTTTACAGAAGGTAGGGAATAGCCCAAGCAGGCTGGTGCTGGGTACCTCTAAAGGGCGCGGGACGGAGAGTGGTAAGGGCGCCCATAACATCGCAGAATCGGCCCGGGCCGGACGTAAGAATGTAGGCATGAGTAGAAGTCCAAATTTTGACAGTGGGTATGGAATAGTCCAAGGATCAAAATCTATATCATGCCGAAGGGCGCCTTTACTTTGGGGGTGGTTGCCAAACCATCTCGGGGTGATTTTTTTTTTTTTTTGACCACAGAAATCGATAGAAAAATGATTGCTAAGCAATAAATGTTAATGATTTTTTTTTTGTAAAATGCATACTTTTTAAGTTATTTTGTGATCGAAAGTTTGTAGTTTTTCGTCGATAAAATCAACGTTTTTAATCGGTTTTTTGCAAATAATTCGATAAGAATGCATTTTATCAAAAAAAATTAAATAAAATATTTATTTTTAAAAAACCAAAAAATGTTTTTTGTAATTTCATGGCCAATACCAGGGCCGTATCTAGGTATGGCCGCGCCCTTGGCGAAGCAACTTTCCCCCCCCACAGATACAATATACAGATGGAAACCCCCAATCGAATAAAAATAAAGTTTCTCTTGCAAATGGCGAAAGCTTTTTGGTCCTTTGCCAAAAATATTAGTCAAACTTTTACAAATTCTTTCCACCCCTGAAGATGGAATTGTCTCTACCTCCAAAGGAAAGGCCGAATTATTTGCCAAACAATTTGCTCCAATTCTAGGCGATCCTCCTATTAATCTTCCTCTTCCAACAGTTTTCCCTGTTTCTCATAAAGTGTCCGATATAATTTTTAAAGTCAAACAGATCAAGCGTATTCTTTCTTCTCTTAATACCTCTAAAAAATCGTCTGGGTGGATGGAAACAATTTCTTAAAAAATGTTCCCGACTTCACCCATCTTAACTCCCTTTTTTTTAAATCTCTTACGACCGGGCATTTTCCCGGAGAGTTGGAAAGCCACGTGTAACCTGTCCCCAAGAAAGGATCCAAAGTCTCCCTTCTAACTATAGACCTATATCTTTCTTTTAGTTTTTTTAAAGTAATGGAAAAATTCATTAATTAAATCTTAAAGTATCTGGAAAAAAATAAGATCTTTGAAGAAATAAGGTTCCGTCACAGTAGATCAAGCTGATCTTCTTTCCTTTGTCTCACACAACTGGAACAAATCCGGTTTCTTGGTGAACCCCCAGATCGTTGTTTTCTTGACATATCCAAAGCTTTTGATCAGGTCTGGCATGATGGGCTTCCCTTCTTTTACGGTCTTCCACCAAAGCTTTGATCTTGGCTTTCCAGTTTCCTTTCTAATCGACCATTCAGTTACTGTAATGGTCATTCCTCCAACCACCAAATTAATGTGGGGTTTTCCCCAGGGCTCAGTGCTGGCACCCCGCTTTTCTTCTACACATTAACGATCTTCTCTTTCCCTATCTCCCATTCTATTTTGCTGACGATAGTACCCCCCTCTAGTATTCAATTTAAAGCCACCGTGTAATTCTGATTTTGAAAAAAGGGGCAGGTCAATGCGAATATCTCATCCCAAGACCTCAAACTTATCTTGGATTGGGGGAAAAATTTGTTCAGTTTAATGCCTCAAAAACACAGTCATGTTCGCTGTCGCGAAAAAGTCTCAATGTCATCCCCCACATATGAGGCTGGAATTTAGAACAAAGAGTCGTTTAATCTAGTCGGAGTTACTTTTAAGAATAACCTCAACTGGCACAAACACTTTTCATCCATAGCTTCGGGAGCTTCAAAAAAGATTGGATTCCTCTTCCGACCAGAAAATATTTCTCTTCTTCCAATCTGTACACTCTGTATGTATCCCAAATCAGACCCTTTTGTTTGTTCTCATGTCGGGGAATGGCGTCCCCTACAACACTTAGCATTCTGGACTCCATTCAAAAAAGAGCCGTTCGTCTTATCAATGATCCAACCTCACAGAAAGGCTTCCTCTTCTTGCCCATCGTCGAGCTGTAGGGGATCTGTCCCTCTTCTATAGGTATTTTCACGGCTTCTGCTCGAAGAATTGGCCAGTATAATTCCTTCTCTGGCAGCTCCCAACAACAAACGTAGTGCAACTTTTTGAAAAACCTTTTCAGTTCATTAGAGAGGCCTCAACTTTCCGCTTTCTTCGTTCCTTTTTTTCCCGGGGGTAAACTAGGGGAAACCCGCCCCGCAAAATTTGTCCTTCTCCCCCAATCCCCAAAAATTTTTTGCCCCGTGTGAACAAACCCCCTCTCACCCACACTGAAGACACCCACGGTACTTAGTACTTAGGCATCCCCTTCGTGGAATGTCCCAAAAAAAAAAAAAAGAGTTTTTTTTTTCAGAAATTTTAAAAATTAAAAAGGTGCAAGTTGTGGTTTAAAATTTTTTGATCCTAAATTTTTGTCTTACCAAAATAAATTTTGTGGTAAAATTTTTTCAAATTTTTTTTTCTTTAAAAAAAAATTTTCCCCACTCTTTGAAGGAATGATTTACAAAAACAACTGTTTGTAAATGACTGAAAGAAGTGGAATGAAAATTAGCTAAAAATCCTTTTTGGGGAAAAAATTAAAAATTGGGGAAATTTTTTTTTTAAAAAAAAAACCTAGCCCTACTAAAAGGTCTTTAACAAAAAAATTTATAATATCCAAAAAATTTTCCCCTTTAAAAATTATATTCCCGTATTTACATAAACTTTTTTTAAATCTTTGAAATAAAACATATAGAAAAGATTTTAAAATAAATATTTTTGCTGTAAAATAAATTGTTTCTGTTTTTTTTAAAAAAAATATGACCATTAAATAAAATGAAACCCATTGTTAACCCAAAAATCCCAAAAAATTTCGTTATAATTTTAGTCTTTTTTTGGTATTTTATACGGGAACCCTTTTTCAAAATGAAAAGGGGTTTCATTTTAAAATTTTACTTTTTTGTTTTGCTTTTCCTTTTTGGGTTTGAGGGGGCAAATAACAATTAAAAATTATTCTGTAATCAAACATATTTGTTTTTTCACAAATTCATACTTTTGGTTGGATTAACTGGGTTCCTCTTTATAAAGTTAAATGTTAGAAAGCCCCTCATAAGTCAAAACTGTATTCTTCTTGTTTTTTTTAAAGGGAAAATTTTGTTGTTATTTTATTAAAAAAAAAATACAAAATTTTTCCCCCAAGCTGTTGGAAACAAAAAAAATTTTTTCAAAATTAAAAAACAATTATCCGCAGTTTAAAAAATTTTTAAAAAATTAAAAAATTCCCTCCCGTAGGAATCGAAAAAATTTTATTTAATTATTAATTCAAACTTTTTTTTTGTCTTACTATATTAAAAATAATTAAAAAGGAATTTCAAGTTTAAAATTTTTTTAAAATTTTCTTTTTTTTAATTAATTTTTTAATTCTTTTTTCCAATAAAAAATAATAATATGACTACATTACTGACAACTGATAAAAAAAAAATTTTTAAAGGGCGATTTGGCCCCCCTTAAAATTTTTCGTTTTCGGTCCCCCCTCTCCCAACCCCAGATACCCCCGGCCAATACAAAAAATTCTTGTTTTTAAAAGGGGTTAAAATTTTATTCATAAAACCCAAAAAATTTTCCCCAAATTTAAAAAGGAAAAATCAAAAAATTTCGAAAAAAAAAAAACTTTTTTGAAGGGGTTTGCCCCCGCCCTTTTTTTTTTAAAAAAGGATATATCAAAAAAAATTTAGTGGGGTTATAATTAAAAAAAGGGGGGGAAAAATTTTTTTTAATTAAAAAAACTTAAAAAACCCCTAATTAACCTAATTAAAATGGGGTGTAGCCCCTTTTTTTTAAAAAATGAAGCTGCGGGTTTAAAAAAAAATTTTTTAGATTTTTAAAAAAATGTCCTTTTGTTAAAAATAACGGGAAAAAATTTAAGGGGGATACGTAAAAATTTCTTTTTTTAAAAAATTGTCCCCTTTTAAAAAATTAAAATTTTTTTTTTTTTAATTTTTGTATAAGGAAATTAATGAGATATAAACTTTTAAAAAAGTATGTGTATAGATAAGCACTACCTTGTTTTCCCCCCCTTTAAACTTACTCCTTTAAAAAAAAAAGGGTTTTAAACAATATTAATATATAAGACCTTATGGCCAAAAAAAAAAACCCAAAGAATGGTCTTTTTTAAAAAATTTTTCCCCCAAAAAATGAAGGAGACATGCTTAAAAAAAACAATTTTTAAAAGGCCCCTTTGGCCATTAAAAAAAAAAAGGTTTTTTTGTTTTTTTTGTATTGTAAGATTTTTAAGGTTAAAAAAAAAAAAAAAAAAATTTTGTTACTTTTTTAAGGGAAAACAAAAAAATTAAATAAAATTTTGTGACAATATGTTAACAAAAAAATCAAAAGGGGGATTTTTTTAAAGGATAAATATATTAAATAATGTTAGAGCGTATCTTTTTAAATAGTTTTTTAAAAGGAAGGTAAGTTAAAATTTTAAAATCAAATTTTCTTGCAAAAAAAAATTTAATTTTTGGGTTTTAATTTTTTAAAATTTAACTTTTAAAGGGGGATATATGAAATGAAAGATAAAAAATAATAATATAGATTTTAAAGAAATTGTACGTTAAGTTTTTTAACCCCAATTTTTCCCCGCGAATCTAGGCATTTTTGAAAAAAAATTCCAGGTTTTGCACTATTTTCAGCTTCGTTTTTTTTGGGTTAAATTTCCCCTCCTGAAAGCATTTCGTCAAAAAAAATTCTTTGCTTTTTGGGTTTTAAATCTTCTTTTTTTTGGGCCTAGATTCGCATAATTGACTAATTACATTGTTAAATTAAAAATTTATAAAGAAAAAACCCCAAAAATATCATTTTTTTATGGCGTGGGGGCCCCTATTTTTAAAAAGGGGGGGGGCGCAGGGGGATTTGCCCCCCCGTCCCCCGGCCCCGGGCCGAGCCCAAAAAACAAAGTTTATATCATGCCGAGGGGGGCTTTTATCCTGGGGGTGGTTGCCACCCCTCTTGGGGTGGAAATTTTTATTACATTTTCCCCCAGAAATCGATAAACAAAGTAATTTTAATAAAAAAGTTCCATAATTTTTTTGTAAAATAATGTTTTGAGTTATTCAAAATTAAATTAAAGTTTTTCGACGAAAAAAAAGACTTTTTTTTGGGGGGTTTTTACGAATAACTCTAAAACAATCTTTATCAAAAAAAAACTGTCGAGACCAAAATTTAGCCTTTAAAAAAAAAACAAAAATATATTTTTTTAATTTTTCAAAAATACAAACCGAGTTACGGCTTGGGTTAGCTTTTGTTGCAAATGCTAAATTTGAAAGATTCAAAGTCAAATTGCGAAAAAAAAAAAATAAAAACTTTTTTTTAAATATTTAATAAACATTTCCTTAAAAAAAAAAAGTTTTACTGAAAATTTTGATAAATTAATCATTTTTTGGGTAAATATTTTTTTACTTTAAGCTCTAACAAGGGTTGATTTTTGGGTTGAAATATTTTAAAATTGATTCCAAAGCATAAAACAATCATTAATCAACTAATCCAAACCAATTTTTTCCCATTTTAAAGGGTTTTAAAAAATATTCTATAATTTTACACAGTTTTCACCCTTAAAAAACAAACAGCGCACATCATCAGAAATAAATTTATAGAGGTTAAAGGAATTCCAAAAATTTTTTAAAAATCGATGCAGACAAAAAAAGGGGTTTGAATTTTTTTTAGCTTCATTGCCGGGACTAATTATTTATCATCAAATCGTTTTAATTTGTCAAATTTTTTTTTTTGTAAATCTCATAAGGGTGGTATTTAAATGTTAATTATTTTAAATATTTATTATACCGAAACTTTAAAAAATTTTTTTCAAAATGCTTATTAAATAATCTTAAAATGAAAAAAATTTTTTTTGAATTTTCTTGGGTGATTTTTAATTTTGGTTAAAATATAATGTTAGATATAACTCACAAATAAAAAAAGATTCATTCTACATTTTTTTATGATTTTAATTTAAAAAGGGGCTATTTCTAGGGTTTTTAAATTTTTTTTGAAAAGGGGGGGGTTTTTTTCCCTAAAAAAAAAACACCCCAAAACATTTAAAATTTTTATCTAGATAAAAGCAACAAAAACCCCAAAAATTTTTAAAAATTGAAATGTAAATCTTTTAATTACGTGTTAAAAAAATTATTTACTACCCCTTAAGACTTTTTTTTTCCCCC
Source organism: Listronotus oregonensis (assembly GCA_019359885.1). Lineage (NCBI taxonomy): Eukaryota > Metazoa > Arthropoda > Insecta > Coleoptera > Curculionidae > Listronotus > Listronotus oregonensis. The sequence continues at coordinate 2,362 of JAHBCN010006474.1, read as the reverse complement.
TGGAAAAAGAACCTTTATTGGACCTTTTTTTTTCTTTCATTTTCAAATTTCTTTGTCATTATTTATTTTTTTACCCCAAATATTACGAAAAAATTTTTTTCCCTTTATGTCTTCTTATTTTAAATTATTTAAACTGGTTTTTTTGAAGGTACAATGTCAAGATGAATGGTAGGACCCGAACAAAAATGGGGACTGATACAATGTACTGTGCATCTTTAGGGGTTTTTTTTATGGTTATCAATATATTGGGTGTCCGTAAAGATCACTGACCATTAAGACTCCAAAAACCCCAAAATGGCGTATTATGTATAAGCCCCGGGGGGTTTGTTAAAAACAAAAAACTTTTTTTTAAAATTTTCAAGCCTAAAGTAGGGGGGAAGGAAGGCCAAGTTCTTTAAAAGGCCTTAATAAAAAGTCGTGGGCTCACAGAAAAAGTAGTTTTTGAGTAAATAAACTATTTTTTTTTTTAAAATGATATATAAAGATATGCTAGGGATAGTCTGTCTCAAAGTATACCGTGTTTTTTCTTATTTATGGATTATCCCTGGCACAATAAAACTGCGGATCGGTAGTATTAAAAAGAAATTAGGAACGGGCTTTAATAATTAAAATTTTAATTTATTGTTTATTTTGGTAAGTATAACTTAAAATTACTAAGAAAAAAATTTGCAAAAATTTTAATAATTTTAACACATTTCTACTTTTACATTTTTAATCTAAATCTAATTTTTTTCTATCGGGGGTTGTTTTAAAAGGAAAATCCCCCAAATTTTTTAATGTGCTGTAGTAAATTTTTTCCCCCTCTCAACTGGTATGTTAGTAATTACATTTTTTTTTAAATTTATAAACTGGGACTTAAAGTAGGTGTAACATTTTCTGCTCTATCTTTGATTTTACTTGGTTCCACAAATGCTCTATGGGGTTAAACATACGGAGGGGGAACCGTAAGACAGTATGCCCAGCCTGTTAAAAACCAAAATAATTTTTTTTTAAAGGAGGAATAACTCTGCTTTCATAAAGACAATATATTTTTCTTCTTATTAGGTCCTGATCACTATTCCATACGGTGAGATTGAAAATCACTACTTTTTTTTTTGTTCAATTCTTCATAATAATAATACCCTTTTCGATGATATTGGAGTTTTTGTAGGACAGATTTCTTTTAAAGCTTTTGTTTAATTAGACTCTACTGATTAAATTTTATACACATTTTTCACAACCTTTTTGCTCAATACAAATGATTTCGACAGCAAAATTATATTCTCGTAAAACAATTTTTTTAAAAACCCCCGTAAAACGGGTTTTAACACTCCACTAAAATATTAAAAATATTTATATGCCTAATGGTTAATACTCAAAAATACTTTCCCACCCCGCCCTTATAACAAATGGGTTTAAAAACCATAATAATAAAATCGTTAAAGGTTTTTGGGGGTTTGGCTTCAAAAGCCATAACGATATATGAGACAGACTATACAAAAAAAAATTACTTTTTTACATTGTAGTTAAAAAAGGCAGTGTTCCTAGGAAACCAATGGTTCCTTGCAAGGCCGATTAAAAAATTTAAAAGGGGGGCGGGCAATGGCCTTATTAGGAAATCAAATCCCCAAAAATTAAAATTTGTTTTTTTTTATAAATACGTATCGAGGAAAGTAAAACAATTATAAGTTCTCAGATTATTACTTGTAATCATGCTCTCAATAATTTTATCCAATTTTTTTGTTAAATACAAAAAAATTTTGTCATAGAAATATTTTTTTTTTGGCCTTCTTAGGAAATTTTGGCCTTTCAAAGGAAAAAAAGGGTCGCAAAACTATTAAAAATTTTCCGTTATCGTATACTACTCATTAAAATTATTTTAAAAACATTTTCACTTCCCTTCACGCCCCTTGTTTTACGATAGTGTTCAAGTAAAATTTTTATATTTTTTTAATGAATATTTATCAGAATTCCCCGGTTTTTGGGGAAAACCGGAATTTAATAGAAAACCCATAAATATTATGAAAAGTTTCCTTAAACTTTTTTCTTACGAGCCTTCCCTACACATGCATATGTATATACAGGTACAAAGGACGACCTTGGGGAAAGTTTTTTTTTAATAACTTTTAAAATGCTGGAAAAATTTAATATTTTTAATATGATGGTTACTAGTAAGGTTTTAAAAGAATCCATTAAACAATTTGGTTATTTAGTTTGCCAGGAAGGACTACAAAAAAATAGCAATTTTTTAACACCTGTAGATAAAGGCTAAGACTATTATTTTGGATAGCTTTAAGCTTAAAAAAAAAAAAAAGCAATTTTCATCAATAAAAAAACTGTTTACAAGAAATAAAAATAATATTTGGTATTTTTTTACATTATT
>JAHBCN010006473.1:0-48737 GCA_019359885.1 Listronotus oregonensis | reverse complement strand
AAATTGCAAAAGTTTAGCTAATAGTACGGAAGTTTATAAGTAGTGGTTATCTATAAAATATTCATGGCGCCATTACTAGATTGTGTAATAATTGTACTAGGAAGTGTAGAAATAACAGGTTTGGGGCCTTAAGCAATAATTAAGAAAAAATGGATTACTTATATAAAAAAAACGACTCTTTAGGCCACAGATACACCTTTGCTTTTGGAAAAACACCAAGTATATTAACATAAGGTATGAAATTTACTTAAATTTTTTTAAAAATAATTATATATTTTTAAGTATAATTATTAAAACCAGCATATTTTTTGTTTCACTTAGAACACTATACTTAAAAGTACACATTTTTTTTTTAAATACTAATTTATAATTGTCACCTGGTATTTAAAATTTCTTTCCAGAATTACTAAAACAAAAATTTAATTATTTATTTTAAAATATTTTATCTAAAGTTACGCTTATCATATTTAATTGCCTTTTTTTAAATTATTTTAAATGCATATTATTATTATATTTTTTAGGACGAGGTCTTCTTTTCTAACAGAAAACGGTCGTCGTTGTTTTATTGTTTAAGAATCTATTGTTTTATAAAAGATTTTCGCTAAGACCATAATTAATTATCAAGCACAATAACCTTTTCGTGTCTAAGTCTGTTTACATTAACGATATTTCCCGTAAATCTCTTTAAGTCTAATCATCGGAATAATTTTCTTTTTATTTGTTGTTTGTAAGCGGAAATTCAAGATAATTATAACTTTAAAAAGTACAATTTATTTTCAAATAAGATTTAAGATTTGTATAACATAAAAGACCGTGGAAAACTTATATTAAAATAATTGTGTTATACAGCTCGCAAACAACAAGAGATAAATGAGAAGCGTATTATACACGTTAATGTTTTACTAATATTAAATTATTGTTTTGGGTCCTATAAAAATTTTGCAAATAAAATATTTTTTATTTGTAGCAATATTTTATTTAACCCGTCTTAAAACAGCAAAACAATTTTAGTATTAAAATATCTCTCTCTCTTTGACTTACCCAAAGATTTATTGCCATATTATATGTTTTTGCTTTGTATACCAAAAACTATTTGATATTAATTGTAAGCAATTTTATTTTCAGATTTCATATTTTAATTAAAAAAAAAACAGTCATGGTTAGAGTTAAACCGCCTTCCTACGACCTAAATTCCTCTTGTTTAGCTCAAAGTTAACTATATATTTACCACCCATTTTAATTTAAAATTTTTATTCTCTGATTAACTAGAAAAGCTGATCCTTATTATATATTTTTTGTTAATTTAATTTTTGTCTATATCTAATAAAAATTTAGAACGACTTTTTTACTAGTGAGATTTTAAAGCTTTATAATGCGATATGTCAAAAACTGTTTTAAATATTTTTATGAAATTTTAGTGATGCAGTAAGTACAGGAAGGATATGTTTTACGCTTATTTTAAAACATTTTTTTTACCACCTTTTGAAGGATAATAAGTGACTTTCTTATTAAAAAAAATGATATGTTTTTTATATTAAAATACATATCAATATAAAAAGCTAGGTCTGTGTGCAAAAAAAATTAATAATATTTCTGATTAAAGATAATTTAGAAATAAATCGGAAGTTTAATCGGACTAAGACGCGTTTCCATGGAAATCTGTAATGTCCTTTTAAATCAGTTGAAAGGTTAATAATAACTTAAATATTTATTTAAAAAAAAACAAGAAATAGAATTTTAATGTAAAAGTGAACGTGCTAATTTTAAATAGGTTTATTTGTCAAGGTGGTTAAGTCTACTAGCTTGGTTCTTCGCCAAATAAATTTGACTTTACCTATTTTTTTTCATGGTGTTTTATAAATAAGTAAGTAAGTGATACGATGTTATAGCAGCAACGAAATTTATTTTAAAAAAGACCCAGAAAATGTTTGAAAGTTAAAATTGGGCGGTAAGCATTTTTTTAACGTATTAACATAATCAGTCAAGATTTCGTAACTAGTGAAGCAATTTATATTTTTTTGGACACAGGTGTAGTTGCTTACCTAAATGTGCATTTTAATATAAAAAATATCATTTTATTTGAAATTACAAAGTTATAATCTAGTCATTAAAAGGAAACGAAGGCAAAAACGTTAAAAATAACATAGACTATATCCCTGAAACCATTTTCGGTATATCGCGTTGTAACTCGTAGGCAAATGATTATTCAAAAATGGAATTCGTCAAAAAAATTACACCTATAATATCTTTTAAAAATAAGACTGTTAAAAATGTCACTTTTTACTTTTGATAAAATGACATTATTAGAAAAAGTTTATGTGTTGTAATTACGTTCCTTATTTTTTTAAATATAACTTTTTAAACACACTTTTTCGTAGGCTAGTGTCTCATGACATTTTTGTACCAAATTTAATTTGATTTGTTTATCAACTTTTTAAATATAATTTTCTTATTAGATTTAAATTCTTGAAAAACCTTGCTAGTGTACTTCCATGACTTACACAATCCGTCAAAATTGGAATTTTATCGCATCCAATTATTATGCCAAATTTGATTCAGATTGGGTATAGGGACTTTCTTACCATATTTTTTTATAAAAATGGTCCCAAAAAAACCGTACTGAAGTACACTTGTGAGTTGCAAAATGAGTCAGAGTTAAGACCTTGTTTTAACAAATAAATGTTCGTTAATTATATATATTTTTTTTGCAGTAAAAATACCCTTTTACGATAACCCCTGATTTAACCAATTTGATGTATTGAATAAATATGTTTTTTTTTACACTTAACTTCCTGAGCTATGCAGTTGACTTACGCCTATGCCTCACATTATTTGATATAAATTGATCCAAAACATTTTTGTGCGAGATATGGTTTAATTTAAATTTTGCGTTATTTCATTATCTAGGGCTAAAAAAAATAATTGTAGACACAGGCAAACGCAGTTTCTTTTTGTGAAAACAGTTATGTCAATATTTTACATATGAATTCCATTACAGATATGGTAAAATGACAAAAAAGTAATAAAGTTACTTACTTTTAGGTTGTTAAATATCATAGACTTGTGTTTTATAGAGTTTTAAAATTAAAATAATAATGTTTTACTTAATAAAGAAAAAAAAAATGTTTTTAAAAAAGTAAATAAAACAGACAGCGTACTACGTCTTGCGTAAAGGAAAAATTTAATGCCAAGGGAAGTCACTTTAGCTTTATTTTCTTATCCTTAAAGAATAGTATTCCTAAATGTAAAACTTGGCATAAGAATTTCAAATAATTCCTTATAATCGTTATTAAAATTGTAACTCGTGCTTTTAAGACCGGAAACTTTAATATGAGGGTAGAGCTTTCAGCAGATTACATTTACTCTTTTTAGGACTGCATTGAAATAAATTTATATAATTTTTTAATAAAGTTAGTTTTCTCTGTATTACTTTTTACAAAAGTTTGTTAAATTATTAAAGCTAAATGTATAAATCCTAGTTTTATATTGCAATAAATAATATTTTATTATGTATACTGTAATTTTTTATTGTGTCCTGCTTTTATGTTGTGGCCTTAATTTATTTTACAATTAAATTGACCAAAGCAATGTCAAATAATTGTGGGTATTTGTGCTTTTAAGTTACTAGCGGACGGAATATTTATACAGGGTCCTGAAAGGGTAGCGAGCTGCTGTATCTCGACCATGGTAAGGTCTAGAGTCCAGACGCTTAAGAAAATCCTTATTATAAAAGTAACAAGAGAAATTATTAAAAATTATTTTGAAGTTTTTAATTTTACCGCTAGAGGTGTAACCGCTATAAATAAACATAACGTTCACTTAATAAGTTAGACAATGAGCTGTAACTTCAAAAATATCTTTTTTTTTTCGTATCTGTCATAATAAGGGAGGGGAAGACCAATGCATTGTTTAATATTTACATTTTAATATCTAGTAAACCATTTACCCGGTTTGAACATTTCTCATTTTGTTTAAAAGAGAATTTCATGGACTTTTAAAAATAAACTTCTGGTAAATCGTTTAGTTTAAAACACATAAAGTAGGGGGGGGCGTTATCTGCATTGGTTACAGATTTCTGTCATGGAAAACCGTTAAAGGAATGTTAGGTAGGGTAGGTTTGAAGTGAGTGGACTTTTTACGCTCTTTACTGCGACCGCTCGGTCTATTGTGACTCACACTTTTTTATATTTCTTCCAATAGGATCAGACTTCCAATGAATCCGATACCAGATTGGGGAGAGTTCTTACATCTCCTCCTAGTCGTGTCTCTACCGAACACGAGCACAATATGTGTTCTGGTGTCCCTGTCTCCTGGAGAGTATGACGAGCAGACGATTAGATCCGTCATGCCCTCCTCTCCCGGTCTAGTGACGTGGGTAGCTACCAGGTCCTTGTTACAGGAACCGGATGTTCCTTTTGAGGGCGCATCTCCGGCTTTACCCTATGAAAACGGTAATATCCGCTTTCTGTTTAAAGCCAGGAAACCCTTTTCCCTATAAAGGCGGTTCTGTCCGCCTTCTGTTTGGATTCAGGGATCCCTTCCTAAGCACCTGTTTGTTCGGGATGGATTAGCCCTTCCCCGTGAAACAGGCGCCGGTGACTTTAGGGGCACCTTTCGAAACGTATTCACCCGTTTTGGTCGGCGCACCTTTGTCTGCTTGTGACCTTGGGTGGCACCTCTCGAAACGGATTTATCCGTTTTGGTCAGCGCACCTTTGTCACTTTTTTCCTATGAAAGCAGTTCCGTCCGATTTCTGTTTGGAGCTAGGGAAGTAATAGTCAACCACGGCAGAGCCCCGCATTACCGCAGTCAGGCTAGATACTCTGAGAGGTCGCCCTGTATCTGAGAGGCAGCGTTGGAGACACCCGTTTAAGGCACAGAATGTCATTTACCCATCAGCACGGTATGCTAACGCCTTGACTTAAGCCTTGTGTTCATCTTAGCTTCGGATCCCGTTCCATACGCTAGCCAAAAAAGTTGCCGATAACCAGCAACTCTAGCACATGTTCCAAAAGATCCTACTGGGCCCAACCACGACAACGACGTGTGAACACAGCCTAATTTTAGTGAAAAAGAGATATCTTCATCCGTTTTTGATTCAAAAAAAATATAAAAATTCGAAAGCCTAAATTAAATCAAGTTACCCTTGCAAAAAAAAACAAATCACATAATGACGTTAGTTAAATTACTATTTAACTTTCTTTTCACTTAACACAAAATTCCTGATACTACAAGACATTCTTCACACTTAATCCAGGCTTAGGATTGGTACAAAACTAGTTTTGATGCGTGTTTAAAGGCCAACAGGCTAACAAACATCATTAATAACAATAAAACAGGAAGCACAAAACACTTAGAATTACTCAAAATTTAGCCACTAATAGCTCACAAATGTTCCAAATGTCTTCTATCATGCTTGATGCATTTATTTAATCTTATTTTGGTAAAAAAACCGTTCTGGCTAATTCTAATTGTTTTGTGCTTCGTTTGTTTTATTAGTATTACTGATGTTTCGTTAGCCTTTTGTCCTTTAAGCACGCTTTGCAACTAATTTTGAATCAGTCGTAAGCCTGATAGAGCCTAAAAAAGGCTCAATCTGTGAATAATTTTGTGCTAAGTAAAAAAAGGGCGAAAATTGCAATTTAAATTAAGTCGGTTATCATCATAGTGTGATTTATTTTTATGGAAAGGTCACTTGATCCGATTTAGTAACTAGAATTTTTGCATTGTTTCTTGTTAATCGAGAACGGATGAAAATATCGCAATGCGATTTTCGGAGTTTAGCTAATTTTATAGTGCCTAAGCATTAGTCAAGGAATTATTATCATTCCATTTAACTTTTTTTCTAAAAATGACAAGAATATGAAACCGCTGAAGCTAACGCCCTCTATTTTATGCTCTAAACTAAACTTTACTTTTAAAAGTCCCAAAAAATTTTCTTTTAAACAAAAATTGTTTACGGGATATTAAAATGTGAGTGTTAAGAAATACATTGGCTTGCCTTCTATGCCAAATACGAAAAAATGTTACAAAGAAAAATAATACGGTATTACCCAGGCTATTAAATGATGTTATAGCTCATCATTGTCCTATTTTTGAGCCTCATTTTAGGTTTCTTTATAGCAGTTACGCTAGCGGTCAAGTTTCGAACTTCAAAATAATTTTCAGACATTTCTCTTGCCGACTTTAATTATAAGGATGTTTCTATTAAACCACTAGGCCTTACCATTGTTAAGATAAAGCCTCTCTTACTCTTATCTGGACACACGGTACATGTTTAGATAATTGGTTTTTAAAATTTTAAAAATTAAGAAAAGTTATATTAATGACCAACAAAAAGTTAAAGTAATAACTTTATCACTTAACTTTATCTGAAAAAATATTTTTTCGGCAAAATTGTGATTCTGTTCAAGTCGTTCTAAACTTCAACCAGTGGTTAAGTTCTTGGGTCAAAACAATCTAATACGAGTGTAAATTTAGATTTTTTGCAAAATTCGCCAAGTTGTTGATTTTTTGAAATCCTAACTTTTAAGCACGACGAGGAATTGATAAATTTTGATCTTTTGCAACACTATCCCTTACAGCAGCAACTTTCTCAACAGTTCTGGCATTTCGGTGTCTCACTGGAGTTTTAAATCGTGAAGAGTAAAATTACTTTAAAATTTTTTAACGAAGCCACTAATGGCAAGCACAGAAGGGCGATTATTTAGACTAAAGTTTCCGCAATGTGCGAGAAAAGTGTTCACAAAAGAACGATCATTTTCGTAAAATTTTTGAACAATAACCAGACGTTCTTGGAGCGAGTATTTAGCCATAATAAATTGTTGGAGTTTACTGAACATAAATGACAACTAGTAACAGGTATAACTTTATTACCCTGGTTACTACATCATTACAAAATCATATTATTCTTATTAAAAACTCTTTAGAACAAGGTATTGGATACTAGGAAGTTATTTATATGTTAACATTCCTTTCAACGTTTAATAGTAAAATATTTTTTGATCTGTAGATATTGGAATATTATAAATTTTAGTACTACTTTTTTTCATTATCTTGGAACTATCTTTTTGGATCTAGTCATAAAGTGCCTATTAAAAATTATTTTTTAAGCGTGATATTATTGGCTTCCTTGACAAACTTTTATTGCTTTCCTGCTTTTTTAAGGTATTAAAAATAATTATATCTCATATTTTTACAAAATATGACACACCAATATTAATTTTTATCTCTTTGTCTCCCTCTGTACTATTTATTTTTTTAAATAAAAAAAGGTTTTCTTATTATTTTAAAACAAATGGTATAGCAAAAAGAATAAAAATTTAAACAGGTAATATTGCAAAGCTCCAAGAAAACAAAATTGACATAATATGTACAATTACGAAGATCGTCGTAATCAGTCAGGATGCCGGCGGGGGTTTAAAGCTTGAAAATAAGAAAGTTTTGCTTGAGTTTATTAAGAAAATGGAGCATTTTAAAGGAAACTAAGCGGCAAAGACACACTTAGACTTCTTGCCTAAAGGGTAAAATTTAATCTTTAAGCAAGTCATTTCAATGTTAAACTTTTAGTCTTTGAGGGAATCTATGTCAACCTAAAAGTAAGAATAAATTTGAGAATTTTTAATAACTATTTGCATTTATTAAAGGAATTTTAAATTTTTATTTTAAGGAAATTTTACTTATTGCCTAATTACCCTGTAACTAATTTTTATTTATAATAGCAAATGAAAGTATGTTTTTCTTAACTTGGAAAAATCCGCGAAGTACTAATTACAAATGTACTGTGGGTACCTTTAGTGTGGTAAGAGGGAGTTTACTTACACAGGACCTAAATGTTTTGAGGTTTGGAGGGAAAGGAAAACTTCAGCGGGTAGCAGGTTTCATAGTCTTAATATTCTAGGTATAATGAAACAAAGTGGGACAATAATGACTTCTCAAGTTGGACCGTAAAAAGATGCATTATAGTGGCAATACGTGTTGCTCTGTCAAGAACTTCCAGATTAGGAACTGTACTGACTATCTTCTTAAAACAGGAGCCGTAAAAATACTAATATAAAAGCGACAGATTCTCAACACTTCGTTGGTGGGCAAGAGAAGGACTTTTCTTGTAAGAGTGGGATCATTGGTAAGAAAAATTTAATAGCTTGTCTTTAAATGGAGTTAAGCATACTAAGAGTTGTAGAAAATGCCATTATCCAGACACGAAGACAATATTTTAAAGAGGTCTGATTTAAAATACATATAGAGTATACATATATAAAGGAGATAAATACTTTTCCATTGATGTACAACATGTTTTTTACTGGGAAAACCTTAGTAGAATTAGACATGGAAAAAGCTTCATAAGGGGCCCATCTAAAAGAACGAAGAAAGAACTACATAGACAAAGTAGGAAAAGACTTCACATAACAATAGGGTTGCTAACAGGGCACGATAACTCAAAAGGACACCTACACAAGGCTTATACAATGGGGACCCAAGTTGCAGCATGTGCGAAGAGGGGGAAGAAACAGTCTATCATATCCTGTGCGAATGTGAAGCATTAAATTACAAAAGACAGGCATTATTTGGACAACCGAAAATGGGCCCACAGGAATATATTAATCAACCAGTCTCTGGGTTGTACAGACTTTTAGAAGGAACAAGACTAATGAGAGGATTGATATAAAAGATAAGGGGAGATTAGGCACAAAAAAGAACAAGAAAGAGACAATAGGCTTTATTCTTTAAAGCAAATCCTTCAAATTTTACAAAATTTGATTTTATTTAGTGGTTTTTAAATTGCTATGACAATAATAATACTTTTATGTACTGTTTGTCATTTTACGATTATGTTAGTTTTTTTAAATTACTTTTTATTTTAATTTTTTTTAATGTTTTTGAACTATACCAACAAAAAATAATTTAATATGTTGAAATGTTACATTAAAAACAGTGGAAATGCGATTATAGTCTTAAAAACCTGACCGAAAGAGGCAAGAGCAAGTTTTTAAATATATATTTTTTTGATTGCATGTTTAAATTTAATTTCTAAAAAATACGCCAAGATAAACTGATATATACATCAAAATACAAGGTGTTTTATTTAAAAATTGATTTTTATATTGTCAGGCTTATTTAGGCCACCCCGTATACTCGAAAATAGGTATTTCTTAGACTTGTAGAAATTAAAAAATGTGTTTTTTTATCTTTGTGCCTAAATACTAGAGTACCGTGTATGCCGAGTTTTTCGATATTCAACCCATTCTTCCCCAGTTTCGTCAACGTTGGCCAAGCACCGAAAAATGCAATTGTTGTATTTTATAGCACCTTTTAGACAACGCGATAGTGCCACGACGAACGTTATTTTAAAATAACAACTACCTATCTTGACTGGAGATTGAACCCGGGTCGCCTGCGTGGCAAGCAAAGACTCTGTCCACTACGCTACCAAGAAGACATTTTAGTTTTGTCTAAGAGGTATATCATGGATTACTAAATAAAAGTTAGTGACGCATTCGTTGTAAAATAGTTTAATAAAATGTCCCATAATTGATCTGGGACACAAAGATTACTTAAATCTCTTCGTACTTATTACGGATTACCACAACAAGTAATTTTATTTAATATTACAAAAAATAACTAAGGGGATACCAAGCCTACTAGAAAAAATCGACTTTTGTGGCTTTTGGCAGTTTTTTCTTAGGAAGTATAAAGTTGTTATACATTAATAAAAGGGATTTCCAATATGTCGTTCATAAGAAAAATAAAGTTAGTGATGATTTAAAAAAGAAAAAATGTCGAAATTTTAAAATCTGCTGCAATAATTGTTTTTTACATAAAAGTTTGCTTTAAAAATGTTTTTACATTAAAAAAAAATAAAAAACAGAGTTTTGTAAAATATGCCAAAGGTAAAAGCATGTAGCCGCCTTTAAATTACTTACAAAATTTTCTAAAACTTTGTCTTTTTTACCATTTATTAACTCATATTGTCTAAGGTCCCAATAAATTTATCACCAAAATGGCCATCACTGTCTATTTACTTTTTCTAAGAGGGTCTCATTTGGGATACATACAGAGTATACAGATTGAAAGAAGATTAATACTTTCTGTCTCGAAAAAGAAATCCAAGCTTTTTTGAAGCTGCCGAGGCTATGGATGTAATGTGTTTGTGCCAGTTGAGGCCATTCTCAAAAGTAACGCCGACAAGATTAAACGACTCTTTGTTCTGCAGAACTTGGCCGCTCATATGTAACGGATGAGCATCAGTAGACTTTTCTCGCGACAGCGAACATGACTGTGTTTTCGAGGCATTAAACTAAACTAGATTTTTGGCGCCCCAATTTAAGATAGGTTTGAGGTCTTGCGAAAGAGATATCTGGATTGACCTGCGCTTGTTTTCTAAATCAGAATTACTTGATGGTTTAAGAAATTGAATACTAGAGTGGAGGGTACTATCGTCACAAAAACTATGAATGCGATTAATTTTGGAAGGAGAAGATCGTTAATGTGTAAAAGAAACAGCGTGGGTGCCACCACTGAGCTCTGGGGCACCTCAACATTAATTTGGTAGAACCTGGAAGAATGTCCATCTACAGAAACTGAAACTGGACAGCCAAGAGCAAAGCTTAGGTGGAAGACCGTAAGAAGGAAGTTTGTTAAGAAGCCCATCATGCCAGACCTGATCGAAAGCTTCGAAAATGTCAAGAGCAACGATCTGGAACTTAAGGGACTTGTTCCAGTTGTGTGAGACAAAGGAAAGAAGAGCAGCTGTGGATTTTCTGTGACGGAATCCATACTGTCTATCATGTTAGATCTTGTGTTTTTCCAGATACTTTAAGATTTGAGAATTAATGAATTTTTCCATTACTTTGCAAACAACAGAAAGAAGAGATATAGGTCTATAGTAAGAAGGAGTGTTTTGCATCCTTTTTGGGGACAGGTTTCACACGTGCAGGCAAGTTAGAATGGGTGCAAGCTCGGGAGCTCATTTTTTTAAGACGATTGCTGGTGTGCCATTCTGCCCGTACGATTTTTTAGTATTAAAAAAAGAAGGAATATAATTAATTTGTTTGACTTTAAAACTGATATCGGACATTTTATGAGAAACAGGGGCAACTGTTGGAAGAGGTAGATTAATAGGAGAATCAAGCGTAGAATTGGCAGCAAATTGTTTGGCAAACAATTCGGTTTTTCCTTTAGAAGTATATTAATATGTTGTATAGTATCGTTAAACACCAGAGACTAATTAAAACTATACAACTAAACACTAACAAAACACTATTATATAAACATTCAGAACCAATAAAATATTATAAACTAACACCAATTTTTACAACTGGAAATCCTTGCAATATATGCAGCAGGGTTCGAGGATATACATCAATGGATATATATCTGATATATATCCATTAATATATATCAAATGATTTTTTATGATATATATCAATACAAAAATGGTTTAAAAATTTTATATTATTAAGTAATTTTTTGTGTTTGTTACTGTATTTCTACTTCCCAAATGTAGATGACGTTGAAGAAGAGTTAAAACATAGTCCCTAATAGAAAGTTCTAATCCATAAATGGCAACACTTCTGCCGGCATTAACGGCGTCAGTCCTGTTAGAAAATTTTCGTCAGAAAAGAGTAAGTTTTTTTTGTGTTTATTTCATTATTTTTTAAAAAGAAAGTAATTCACAAAGAACGAATTAACTTCATTATTGAGTAATTAAGAAGCATTTAATAACTTGTGTATTTATAGAATAGAACTGTTTATTAACAAAATGGATATACAGGGTGATTGGTAAGTAGAGGTGAAAAATGGAGACCCGAATTAATTTTTTAATTCTGAATCGAAACCAAGAATACTTTGTTTGCAAATTTGTCTTCGTTTCCAAGAAATTTCACTAAACAGTTTTGCCAAAGAAAAAATTTAAATCACGTTGTGGGTGTTTCTAGTTGGCGCTTTTAAACTACTATGTCATATGAATAGTACAGGAAAGGAAGCATTTTGGCTCGGAATTTTTTTTTCCTGCATGGGTTTACCTGAAATTTTCACAGAAGGTAGGGAATAACCCAAGAACTCGTTCAGTTTAAAATATTTTAAAAAATCTTATGAGAGTAAAGTAAAACTTTTAAAACTTTTTAAAAGATTTAAAGAAAATTTAAAAAAATATAATATTACTTACACACCTGTTTGAATTTTCTGCTGTTTTAAATGTAATATATTTATCTTATATAAGAATAAAACTTAGGACATTTTCCATGAATGCTTTCTTAAAACCCTTTTACAAATATTTTTCTTTTACTTCTTGCTACCAAAAACAAAATAATTGTCGCGTTATTTTAAATTTTAGCTTAGAGTAGAACTTTAAAAATGTGTAGTTTGTCTGTTAAAAGTAATAAGCTGCGAGTAATATTTTATTCTTTACAATAAATTATTTATTTAAAAAGAAGTTTTAGAATCCAAGAAAATAGACGACAAAATACAATGGGGGTATTTGTCTTATTGTCAACTGTTCTGGAAATAAAATATCCTAAGAGGTTTAAAAAGGTCGCAGGTATTTCATTATTTTGTAAAAATGCCTAAGAAAGAAGACGAAAAATTCAAAGTATTAGAAATATAAAAATAGTAGTGGTACGAAAAATAGCTTATGGAATTTGAAATAAAATAGGTAAACGATATCTAAAAAATACAACTTCCGCCACGTTTTCGACTAGTATTCGGCACGAAAATGTAATAAGAGTATTACGTTTTTTGATTTGACAAATTTTTTTATTTTTATTTTGGGGGTAGTTCTTTTATTTGTTATTAACATGTGGAATATAAACAGGTCTACCTTGATTTGCGATAGAGAGTATGCTAATAAAATATATTTTTTAAAACTTGTATATAGCTCTAGTTGTGTTTAATAAAGGGCAGTTATTTTTTTTACTTTTAAGACCTCTTGGTGTTTTTGTGTATGTCGCACGGAAAATAAGTCTAAACAAATTTTTTATAATTGTGGTGCTCCGCTACCAAAAGATACAAATAATTGAAATTTACATAAAAATATCAAATAGTTTACAATCCATTTTACTTATGGGGCCATCAAGGTATGTCCTTGACCTATTATTTATATTTCTTATTCGGGTATCTCACTTCAAAAAAACAATAACTAGTTTCGTAAAGGTTTTACCGTTTGTTTCTGGAAAATAAAGAATACGCCCTTATCCTTTATATGGTAACTGAATAAAATAAACTGGAAAAGCTTAGCAACCTCGGGACATTAATTATCTAAATGAAAAAACGGGTTTTAAGCTTTAAAAAAGATGGTTAAAATAAAATTTACCTATTTTCTAAATATGTCGCTGTATGCAATAGCTTCCCAAACCATAACTTTTAAAGTATGGTATCCTTTAACAAAAAACCGTTTGACGTATTCTGAATCGAGACTTAACATTTAAAAAAATAACACTAGAATTTTGGCCTTTTATTGACGTTATTTGTTAATTGATATACAACGTTTCGGTTAGTGATGTATCTCCAAGCGTTTTTAAGTGATAAGTAAAAATTATTCTTAAAAACTACGACTTATATACTATTCGTGATTTATCAAAGCCTAACCAATTTTTTACGGTTTAGCAACGGCTGCCAGGTATTCGGAATATCTGTAACAATTAACAAATAAAGACAATATAAGTCCAAGGTTCTAGTGTTATTAAAACCATAATATTGCCTAATACTTTCAACAAAACAATAAAAATACTATTATTTTAGTTTTATTATTGTCCCTAAGCAATGGCCGGTACTAAGTAGCCCCAGACATAATTTTATCAGTATTTTTACGGCTTATGCTCCCAGGAGCTACCTAAAATTATTGATGCTTTATTAGCTCCTAATAGAGTAACACGAAGTTTCACTTTAACGCATGCCCTCACAGTCCTCCCTCTTTGTTCAATTTGTCATGCCTAGAGTGTCTAGGCTTTGAAACCTTTTCCTTACAGAGATCTTTTCTTTTCCTCCAAATCCATAAGTATTGTGTCAATAAACTGCCCTATACTTTATTTGGGACACCCATGCTACGAAGGTGCTTAGGCTTAAAGCGTTCTTGAACTGTTCCAAGATCAAAAAAAGGCCATATAATCTCATATCTTGGTATGCCGCCTGCAGGAAATGGTTTATTTTCGACTAGTAAAACAGTCTTTTAGTGCTAACTTGTAAAACTGCGATAGCCATATTTACTAGTGAAGATTACATAACCTTTGTCTGACGTCACTCAGGACTAATTATTCACGTAAAAAAATATAACTGCCAGTAGCATCAATGAATACATAAAACTGCCAAAATTTGGAAGTTCTCAAGAACAGCTCTGATTTTGATATTTTTTTTTAATAATTTTGTTTTTTCATACTATTTAAAATCAAAAACCTTCTGAAGGGGGCAAACAGATATTTATATTGTTTAAACAATATTTATGAGATTTTAATGGAACATTTTTTTTTAAATCGCTGTATCTTTTTAAATATTAATTTTTGTCATTTTAACACAATTTTTTTTGTAGATAATTAAATTTTCTGCAAAAATAGTTTTATAATAATTTCTCGTTTTTTTTTTCATACTTTCGAAGATATCGGGAACTTCAATTTATAAGAGCAGAAATATTACTTAATTTGTGGACTGTAATAATTGCTTATAAGATATTTCTTATACATAGTCCAGGAAACGAACCATCTTGCCTGCAATTTTTTTAAAATGCATAAAATAACTTGAAATTTTAACAGTAGGTAGGGAATAGTCCAAGTCCAAAATCTATATCATGCCGAAGGGCGCCTTTACCTTGGGAGTGGTTGCTAAACCATCTCGGGAGTGGAAATTTGTTTTTTATACATTGACCACAGGAATCGATAAAAAAAATCATTTCTAAGCAAAAATGTTCTATGTATTTTTTTGTAAAATGCTAACATTTAGAGTTATTCGCGATCAAAAGTCGAAGTGTTTCGTCGATAAAATTAACGTTTTTAATCGATTTTTTGCAAATAATTTGATAAGTATGTATCTTATCAAAAAAACTTTAAATGACACAATTGCATAATAATATAATACAAACCAAGTTGTGGTTTGTTAAATGTTGTTATTCATCAAACACAAAATTTCAGAGTTTCAAAGACAAATAACGCAAAATCTAAGTATTTTTTCAGGAAAATTAATAATAACTGTTTTAAAGCATTTGCAACCTTTGACCTTTTTTTATTAAAAAAAATGTATCATAAAAATTGAGTAAGTTATGATTAAAATAAGATTAGACCAAATTTTTTTGAGTACAAAAATCTTTAAAAACAACCCCCTAATTACCACCCTAATTAAAATGGGACGAAGCCTTTTTTCAATTCCCTTTATTTATCTATTATAAATACATTCCAAAATTTTAACCGATTTGGATTGCTTAATATTAAAGAAAATGGAGTGGAAGTAAAAATAAAATTTTAGAATTTTAATAAAAAATGACCTCTTTCTCCAAATAACTTGAAAACTAAGGGAGATACGTAAAAATTACTAAAGTATCAAATTGTATCATATTGAATTACAAACATTTTGCTTTTTTTTAATTTACTGTGTTGCGGAAATTAGGTGAAACAAACGTTTACAAGCGTGTGTATAGACGAGAACTACCTTTTTTCAGCCCTTTAAACTCACTTTTTTAAAAAAGTAATGGTTTAAACAGTTTTAATATATAGGACCTTATAGCTCTTAAAAAAACCAACAAAATGGTTTTTTAAAGAACTTTTAATAACAAAAACTAAAGGAGTTATGCTTAAAAAACAATTTGAAAATCTATGCATTTTGAGAAAATTGCCAGGTTTTGCAGTCCGAAAATTGAGTAAAACTTCTTCTCTCAGAAGCTTCAGTTCACGATATCTTTGAAAGCATGAAAAATACACGAAATTGTTATAAAACTATTTTTGTAGAAAACTTAATATCTACAAAAAATGTTCAGTGTTAAAATTACGAAAATTTATATTTAAGAGGCTACAACGATTTAAAAAATAATATTTTATTTAAATATCGTAAATATTGTTTAAACAATATAAATATTTGTTTGCCACCTCCAAAAGGTTTCTGATTTTAAAAAATACGAAAAAAAATATCAAATCGGAGCAGTTTTTAAGGACTTTTAACTAAAATGCTTCATTGACGCTACTATGTACAAAGAGCTTTCTTTTTACCCACCCTCATATTATTACAAAACGATATTCTTATTTATAATAATTCGATAATGCGTACCTAATCAAAATATGTTGCCCAGAATTTGCTCTTTAACCTAGAAAACAAACAAATAAATATCATAAACTACACTTAAAGACAAGAACAGATCATTCATTGAATAGTCGAGGCTATATCTTATTAGACGAAATTCACAATAGATTGTAAAAAAATTGGAAAAGGGCTGAACTGAGACTTTAAAAATACATAATATTTTTTCTACAATAAAAAATACGTGAAAAAATATTATTAAATTTATTTATTTTACAGGGTGTCCTATGTTTTTGCCACCAAGTATATTAAAAAAAAACTTAATAACCTTTTACCTCCTTGGTATCCCTATTGTATTTGCAGTAAACGAAAACACAAATGTTAGTAATTTAAGAAGGGATTCCTGAAAGAAATGCGAATAATAACCATTTTCTTTAACGTGTCATCAAAAAACGGCTTCCGTACTTCATTTAATAATATATATAATCGTGTTTTCCCGGTTATTGCCTACGCCAGTGTTCATTATAAATACATCTGGATGTTCTCGCATCTGGCAAGACGAAGGTGTCAAATGGTTCCGTAATTTTCCGACCATTATCTGGCAGCGATGTGCCAGAGAAAGCGAGTTATATGGAGCATAATATATTAAAAAGCATTCCGAAGTATATTTTTGTTCGAAATACGTGGGATTGCAGTATACTCCATATAAAGTACAGTAATATTTTCTTATTAGAAGGCAGAGACGGAATTTTATAGAGATGTATTAATTTATATACTAAAAGGGGAAAATATAAGTCACTAATTTAATAACATTGTAGTACGAGCGACGTGGGAGCATTTAAAATTCTACAAAAAAACAATAAAAATTAATTAAATACTGGCAAAGATCGCCTGCTTGTTTAGTCGGAATTAATCCCATTTTTAATGATGTCTTTTTTGTTTATCCTTGTTTACTATATGCTAAACATATGTAACAACAAATTTTCGAAAACAAAAATATTGGTGTGCCATCTTGTTGTCGAAAGTTATTATATCCAAAAGTTTTAAATAATGTCGAAAAAGAGATAAAATAGGATCAGTTCAAAAGGCAATTCGCACCTTAAATTAAAAAAATAAAACAGTCATAATACTATAACAGGGGATAAGACTCTTAGTAAAAATATAAAAAATTTAAATAAACATTACAAAATACTATAAGTGATGCAAAAATAAAGTTCAATGTCCGATTACTTAAACGATCAGAAAACATAAACAGAACAGCGTGGTCAATGATAAATACAGTAGAGTAGTAAATACATTTCATTCTCCGGCAGATTTTATAAACCCAGATACCAATAACTTTAGCAGTAGTAGTAGTAATAACAAAATTTTGTGTGATAAATTTAATTAGCATTTTTCACCATCAGTCTAAAAAATTGCAAATAATTTAAAAAGTAAAAAGCGGAAACACTTTTCTAAATATACAAGTAAAACATATTTTTTAACTCCTACTACTTATGTCCAAGTGTTTAACGTAATTTAAAAAGTTGCAAAAAGGTTAGCTGGTGCCGACGAAGTACCCTGTTTAATACATAAGCACGTTGCTGATACTACTTCTTGCTTTCCTCTAGAAAATATAATTAACTTATCTTTTAGCAGTGGTGTTTTTCCAAATATATTAAAAATTTGAAAAATAATAACCATCTATAAAAAAGGCGACCACGAATCTATTGAGAACTATAGAGCGGTTTCCAATTTATCTATCGTTAAAAAAAAATTTGAAAAAACTTTTCACGACAAACTAGTTCAATATTTTAAGACAAATAAACTGTTCTTTCTTTTTCAACATGGGTTTTTGGAAGTCGACTGAGACTGCCTTTTTTGAGGCACTGAGCTTTGTAACAAAAAGCTTAGATTAGGGACTCTACACAATAGGCATTTTTTACGATTTAAGTAAGGCATTTGACGTAATAGGCAACAATATGTCCAGCTTACTGCCAGAAACGGTAAATGCGAAAAGTTTGCTTATAAGTCTGACACTTGCCACGCACTTTTATTAAAGTAGTGTTTAGTATAAAAATTGGTGTGACTATAATGAGCCACGCCAATTGTTCAAACAAAATGGAAAATAATAAATTACAAGTTTAATTAGCCTGTGCACGGGTTAGCTTTACGCCAAAGCAAGCTGTAGGTGTGCGAGCAAATCTACCCGCAGCTCAGAGTAAAGAATAGTGAGTTCATAATGGCGCAACTAGTTTTCTTACGGACTACAAACTGGAAGTCCCCTAAATCTTATAGGAGCTTGCATGGGCGATTACACACCAGTGCACAAAAAAAAATTAACATTTAAACATTTTCAAAAACAAAAGACGAAAAGAAGAAAAAAAATAACAAATTATTCTGGAAAACTAAATTAAACCAATATAAAATTAAAAATAAATCACATTTATTAAAGAAAGGCTTTAAATATAAAAATTACAATATAAAAAAAAGTTAGTTAGTTAGACTTAAAAATTAATATACTGCCTGTTTTTCGGTAAAGAAGAAGGTAGGTTGAGAATCTGTAGAAGAGTCTACAACTGAGGGTCTATAACTGAGTCTGTAGAAGAGTCTACAGCTCAGGAGAGAGAATCTACAGAAAAGTAAGTTGAGGAGATTCTTGAAAAGAATCCGGTCTTAAAAAGAGTCTGTAGAAAAGGAAGTTGAGAAGATCTCGAAAAGAATCTGGTCTTGAAAAGAGGCCCTACAAACAACGGTAGGCATTAAAATTTAAAACAATAAAAAAAAAACAAAGTTTAAAATCAAATAAAATAAATGGTTAAAGGTCTTACATGAATTATTAAATTAAAAAAAGAACAAATAAATGATTTCGCTGAAGGCCTTCAATTATTAGAATATAAAAAAAACAAATAATAAAATAGAAAAAGTGGCCGAAGGCCAAAGAAGGACTATTAAATAATAGGTCCCCTAAAAAAAGACAGAATCAAATAAATTAAGTTAAATACTTAAATAAACTACTCAATTAACAGGCTACTTGTGCTAACCTTGTTGACAGAATATACCAAAAATAAATAAAATAGGGGTATAGACTAAAAAAGTTACAGTAATTTTAATTATATGTAACGTTTTTGGTTTTTTTGAAGCAATACCAAGTATTACTAAAAAATAAACATTTATGTTACAGTATTTACTTCTGTTTTTTTCAGAATGAAAATCATTGTTCCTTTTTAATTGATCTTGTCGTTACTTTTTGGAAAATAATAAAATTGACACTGATATTGTTTTGTTGTATTTTAAAACTATTTAAACAATATTTCTAATATGTCATGTTTTAATAGTAATATTACATATATCAACGTGATAATATTGCGTGATAATGGTATTGGCCACTTGGTGTGCTGGATCATATACCACTGCATCGCAGGACAGCTGAACACAGCAAATTAATACGTTTAAGATGTTCATTACGCCTTCTTATTGCTATTAGAAACATAATTCTGATTTTGGTCGATAGGCACAAATCGAAAATTATACCATCAATTTAAATTTTGTTCTAGTAATTTTTTATCTTATTTATATTATATATAATATACGTTTAGAATCGCAAAAAAGAAGAATTTAGTATCTAAAATAAGCAATTCGCCGAAAACTGCACACATGCCAATCAAAATCAAAATCAATGCTGAAGTAAATGCTTATAATTATTATTTAAAATAAACTTAACAATTTTAAACATATAATAACTGATCCAGGATCTATATTTAAAGAGATCTTTACCCATTTGCTTACCAGAGAAACGCTATCTTTTATCTAATTACAAAAAGTACCACCAATGAATAACCTAAAAATTTATAATCAATGATAAATTTTAGTTATTTTAATACTTTTACACATCTGCTTACTTCAAAAATAAATTCCAAATAAAAGTATAAAACTTAAAAACATGTGGAAACGTTGTGACGCCCAACTTTTTTTGGTTATATTTATTGGATTGCTGGATATAAACAGGGAAGTGGACGTTGTAATTTGTACCCATTTGCTTACCAAATAAATTTTATGCTAAATTTGAGATAATTTAATTGCAAATCCTATGATATAGAGTTGCCTGCAAAAACTCGGTCACAAATCAGGTGGGTAAACGTTGTTTCTAATAAGGATCTTAGACTATACTTGATTTAAACGTCCGGTGTTCCCAGGAAATTAGCAAAGGCTTTTTAATTGGAAGTTTTGTTAAACCAAGTTATAGCTGGCAAAACAGCCGCTAAATAGCCGAAGTGTTTTGCGCATATCAAAAAAACAAAAACAAAAAATAAAGTACCTTCAAGGTTACGCTTAAACTTATTATTATCACACCTGGTTTTGACAATAGTAACAGTTACAATCAAACCTTTTTTTTTTCCAAGTACTATTCTAGGGTGTCATTTTTTGTTTATTATTTTTTTTCTCTACAAACGTGTTAAAAATTAAATCTTTAACACTATCTAAATGCCTTAAAAATGTTACTTTAAAGCACCAGTGTCTTAAAGAAACATTTTAAAGCACTAATGTTAAAGGTAAAATGTTAAATTTTGAAAGGCAACGTTAACATTTATTATTCATTAATTAATGCCAACTTTAATAATTTTTATATACGATGCTATGTTAAATAATATAAAACAAATTTTAAATAATTTAATTTTTAACGGCATTCTTGCGTATGTACTGCTGTGTTCACACATCGTCGTTGTGGTTGGGCCCAGTAGGATCTTTTGGAACATGCGCTAGAGTTGCTGGTTTGGCCCTTTTTGGGTTTAACCGTATGGAACGGGATCCAAAGCTAAGAGAACACAAGGTTTTAACTGAAGGTGTTAGCATACCGTGCTGATAAGTGAATGACCCCCTTTTTCCCTTTTTAAAAAGGTGTCCCCAAGGGGCCCCCGGGAATGGGACCTCTCAAATTCACCCTTTTCTGCGGTAATTCGGGGCTTTGGCGTGGTGGTTATTTCCCCCGAGCTCCAAACAGAAAGCGGACAGAACCGCTATCATGGGAAAAAAAAATGAAAAAAGGGGCCCCGACCGAAAGGATAAACCCCTTTCGGAGGGGACTCAAGGTCACAAGCAGAAAAAAAGGGGCGCCGACCGAAACGGGTGAACCCCTTTCGTAAGGTGCCCTTAAAATCACCGGCGCCTTTTCAGGGGGGAAAGGGGTAATCCATCCCGAACAAACGGTGTTTGGGGAAAAGGGGTTCCCCCAACCCCAAAAAGAAGGCGGCAGAACCCCTTTTTGGGAAAAAAGGGGTTTCCCCCGGGTTTAAAAACAGAAAGCGGATGGGGACCGTTTTCATGGAAAAGGGGCCCGGGGATGCGGTCTCAGAAAGAACATCGGGCTTTAAAAAGGACCGGGGAGCTACCCCGTCACTAGCCCGGGGGAGGAGGGCAAAAGGATCTAATTTGCTCGTCTACTCTCCAGGGGACAGGGACACCAGAAACATCAGAACATATTATGCTCGTGGCCGGTAGCGCACGAGTAAGAAGAATGTAAGAACTCTCTTCCAATCTGGTATAAAAATTTATTAAAGTCCGACCCCATTGGGAGAAAATAAAAAGGTGTGAGCCACAATAGACCGAGCGGTCGCAGTGGAGGGCGTAAAAAGTCCACTCACTTTAAACCTACCTACCTACCTGCAAAGACAATTGTAGTTACCAACTACAATTGTCTTTGCTACCTGTAGAAATAATTTTGTATGACATTTGTGTTACAAGTACGTTTTAAGGGACTCATGTAAATTGCAGAACTCGCTTCGCTCATTCTGCAAATTTTTCCCCTTTGTCCCTTTAAAAATTTTATTTTTTTCATTTATCGAATAACTATTTAAACCTAAAGGCTGTTTTTACTGCATACTTTTTATTTTATTTTTAAAATGAATGACGAATCACATGTTTTACCATATAATTTTTAATTGTTTTTTATTAGCGCTATCGGTTTACCCAGAGCAATCCAGCAGAATTGTAGCTTATATTACAACAACTAACGACAAACAAACAACTATTAAGTATTGCTTCTTCGTCTCCTAATTGGTAACAAGATAACCCGAAACAGTAGGGCTAGAAAATTATGGAACAAACCAGCGGGAAAATGGCGGGTTACATTAATATTGTGTTTATAATTAATGTTGTCTAGTTAAGTGGAAACACAAGTAGGCTTAAGGGTAATTAGGAAATTTAATAATATGATACATTCGGGGTTAAAATATGCGGTGGCTAATACGTAAAAACTTAATCTGCTAGTCACTTAGATACAGTACAGTACATGGCGCTTTCCAAGTAATTTAAAAAATTTAAGAAGGTGATTCCTCAGTATTTAAAGCATGATTTTTTGTAAATAAAATATAATCCATTCACCAGGTGCGTGCGCATGGACCCTAGCATAATATTGCTCTTTAAAAAAATTTCACGGTACTAATATTTTTAAATTTATTTATTTTATTTATTATTCTTACTCGATACAAAATGTCTATTAGCAATATCTTTAATTTTTTTGCTTTTGGGCTGTGTAATTTTGCAGATTTGATCTTAAAATGCCTTTGACACTGACCTGCTGAAGTCAAACTAACCTCGGATTCGGATTCAGCGACTTTACAAACTTGTTATCAGCAAATTAGCTATGTAAGCCAACGAATAATGTTATTTATTCGTTTTTAGGCGTGTTAGTAACAAAAACAAAAAGTAAAGAATTAAATTAAAAAACAAAGGTAAATATAAAGGTAACCATAAAGGTATTTAAGATACTTTTTGGTTAACAAAATATGTGGCGAAAATATAAGCCTAGCAATAGATAAATGATTAAGGTATTAATATTGACATTTAACAGGCTCTACCTTGATAAGGGATTGATTGCTTTTCTCCGGCACGCATAGACAATTTCGCAATTAATATATTAGCAGTATATTAATATAGTTGGTATAAACAGTATTGTCTTGGTAAACAGAAACAAGATAAAGCTACGAAAATGTTAAGTCATTGTTAAATTAATAAAATTATTTATTAAGTAAATCTTTTATTCATAATAACACCATGAAGAAAACTTTTGCTTCAATTTCTTATATGCATACTCGCATTATTCTATTGGAATTACTGGTAGTACCTAAAATTATTCTTTTTATGTTTGGTTAGTCTTGGGAATAATTATGGTGAATAAATTCTTTTATTTTTGATTTGAGTATTTTTAAAAAATGCTAAATATATGTTTTTTAAACAACTTGATATAACTATTAAATAATGTACTGTTAGAATATTAATAAAGAATTTAAAAAATAAATAATTTACAAAATACAACTTTTTGTTTTTTGTTTTTTTTTCTATCTTGCTTTATTTTGGAGAAAAAAAAATAAAGTGTCCATTACTAAATACAACAATAAAAAATTCAAAAAAATCGGCTACGGGGACAGTATACCTACAAAAAAATACATTAAAAAAATTAAAACCCTGTATCTTAGAAACTATGCATTTTCGGACCAATATTTTTAGATTTTTTTCATGTTTCAATGAGAATGACCTCCTGAAATTTGGCCGTGCATCTTTTAAATACCCTATAAAAAAATCATTTATAAATAGTTGTGATTATTACATATTTTTTCTAAATAAACAATTTAGATACAGCCAGCTAAATATATAGAAAATGTTGTTATGGTATTTTGTACTAAACACTACCTTGTTATTCAAATATTAACATTGATATTTGTCAGGTAGGTTGGGGTTAGTTGTGGTAAGTCCAAGTCTGGATGATTTCAGTGCTAATTTTTACGTAGTAGAACTAACCCTAGCGCCCTAACCACCCAGCCACTGGATCAATAACACTGCAAATTTGGATTTTTATTAAACAATACTAGTTATATTTTAAGTAAACAACTTTAAAATGCTTAATCGTATGGATTATAGTGCATTCACCAAAATATAATTGACTAGTTGAATAAGGGAGACTGAACAATGTGTTGCTTAGCTTAAAGCTACCTAATTTCTAAGCAGGGATTACCACTTTGCTCCACAACTTTATAATTCTTAATCAGGATGTCTAAAGGCCTACAACGGTTCAAGCAGAAAATAAGGATTATAGCTAGGATATAATCAGACTAAAATTTAAATATATAGCAACGTTTTGATCTAGGTTATAGAATTATCGATGGTGTAATATAAAAAAAGGTCACTTATTAATTTCGTCTTTTATGTTTTCTACAGCCTGTCGCACAAAACTAGGCACATTTGTATCAAAAACTAGTCAGTACAACTGTTATAAAATGTCATAAGCTAGCAAACAGCTAAAAAGAAATATCTAATCTAAAATATATAGGCTCATCGGTATTCGTTCATCAAAACTTAGTCATATTCGTTAAAAATATACAGGGTAAATGCAACAAAAATAAAAGGTTCTTAGAGAAAAATGCATGTCCTAATAAACAAAAATTTCCAGTATTATTAATTATTGTTATTTGTTTCATCGCAAAATCTGACAAAATAAAGTGTGAGAACGTTTATATTTCTATGTCTAGGAATCAAGTTTTAATAAAAACAGCCATTAAAAGAAAAGTACTTCTTAATAACGGCACTGTATTTTCAAATAATAAAACAGTTTTTCACATACCGGCGCTGTTTTGTAAATAACGGCATAGTATTTTTAAAAAAACGGTACTGTTTCTCCAAAAAACAGCACTGTTTTTTAAATAAAAACATTTTCTCTTTTTCTAAATAGCCGCAAAGTTTTTTCATATACTAGTAGATAAAGTTATGTGGTGTTTATTAGAAGCCATATAGGACACCTGTCGTTTAACAGTTAATTTAATTATTATATTTAATAATGGATTGGTATGCTTTAGCTTAAAAATATTAACGATTTTTTTATTTTAATCATCATCAGGTTTAATTTTCGATTTTAATCGATAAGTTCCAAACGCTAACCGATGAAAAATCTATTTTTGTGCAGATTAGTTTTGAGTCTTAGGCTACCTATCTTAGTTTTTACAACCAATTTCTAAGAAACGTGGTTTTTGATTGAGGCCAAAGAGAATTTGGCATTTGACAAATAATTTAAATACTATATTTACACACATTTATTTATCACCTGAGTTAAATCCAGACTTTAGCCGATAACTAGGCAACGCTATTTAATGAAAAAACCGTCCATTTGCAAACTGATTTAAGATCATCTCCAAGTCACGTGGTTTTCAAGATATGACAGTTTACAGGTAGCAGTTAACTGTTTACAGCCGCCATTTTTTTTGCGCATGAGCAGGACCTTAAGATAGATCTCATCCACGTAAGCTAAATTTCCTAAGTCACGTGGTATTTGACACATGACAGTTCACAGATGAGATTTGATAGGTGAAAGCTGCCATTTTTTTACGCATGGCACCCGAACTAAATCTCGTCAGACAGCCAGCGATTGCGTAGTTTTTTATTAGGATCCCTAAAGATTTCGGAGCCTAATGTAGTTATTGCTCATGATAGCTAGCGCCTAGTGTAGTTATTGCCCATGGTAGCTAGCGCCCAATGTAGTTAGTGCTTACTGCTCTGCGTGCGGGCTTAAATAAGGCAATACCTACTGCCGAAAAAAATATTAAAACTAATTTAAGCATTAATTAATGATTAGTAATCTCAACCATTAACGCTGTCACTATGCTCACGGATTATATATCTTAAATAATTATTTATCCCCAATAATAACCTTATTTTTTAAATAGTTAATTTCGGCGTTCGTTTATTTTTACCATTATTACAGTAAATAAAATCATTTATTAACAGGTCTCATTATTTTTTTTTTTAATAATTTACTATATAAATATAGGCTACTAAATATACACAAAATACTAAGCCTTGTAAATAACGTAACCTTGTCATTTGAATATGAATATTGACATTTTAGTTTAGTTAGCTAACACCAGAATACATTTTAAAAAATAATTGCCAAAAACATTTTGTATCTCGCTACGCTCATGCGTTAAATGTTTTTGATCACTACTTAGTTACCCTTATTATTTCCCTTGTTTGTTAAATGGCTATAAATAATAAAATTATACTGAAGTAAAACTTTTTAAAAAATTGATTATAAAACAATTGATTATAAAACATACATAGATATTTACGTTATAAGCCCGGAAAATTAATTTTTAGGCCAATAATGTACAATATTTTGTTTCATACTATACTGTTGAAAATGTTGTGAAATGATAACATATTTTTAGTCAGCTTTGTATATCTATAAAATAATTGTCTGCTTAAAAAACGGATTTTAGAATTTCTGTTTGCTGGTGGAAACGTTGTCAGTACTGATATAAAATTTAAATTTGACAAAAAGACTGCTTAAATCTAGGAAACGCAACTGTCCTATTTTTATTAATGTCAAGGTCAAAAGTAAAGTCAGTTAAAAATTAGCGTGTTTTTGTCAATATTTTTGGACAAAATGAAGGAATTTGAATCTGATTACTGATGAAATTTTGCAAAAATCTAATAAGGATACGGGGCTGCTAGTACCAGTGTTACTGGACCAATTTAGCCTCCTTTAGCCTGGGCACTCTCGCAACCATATTTCAAGCGGAGGTATTTGCTATTGAGATGTGTGCTAGATCGCTGGTTGATCGGCACTGCACACGTAAGACAATTAAAATATTCTCCGATAGTCAAGCGGCTCTTAAGGCTCTTGAATCAAGCCGGTGCAATTCGAAAACCGTCTGGAATTGCAAGGATGCGCTGACCAAACTGGGTCAAAACAATAAGGTTACACTACTGTGGATACCTGGACACACCTGCCTAGAGGGTAATGAATCCGCAGACCTCCTTGCAAAAAGGGGCGGAGACAAAATTCACAGGGTCGGAACCGGTCATCGGTATATCTTATGGAACGGCCAAGCAGTTCATATCAGCTTGGACACAAAGAGAAAATCTTCGGTACTGGCATGGACTTCCTGGTCTCAGACACACAAAGGCCTTTATAAGCCCACCGAACCAACAATGTACTGTCAAACTACTGGAGCAATCAAGGGTACACCCTAAAACTCTAGTGGGACTGTACACGGGACACTGCAAATTAAAATACCACATGCACAAGATCGGCCTAGCGGAAGACGCCAAATGCCGCATGTGCATGGAGGGGGATGAATCGGCAGAACACATATTGTGTTCGTGTTCAGCAATGGCACGACTAAGATTCGCAATCCTCGGCAATGACACCTTGTTGACGGGGGAGGTGAAAGATCTCTCTCCCAACATGATCATCAGATTTATTGGGAGTCTGGACCTGGTAAAAGAAATATAAAAAGATGTGAGCCACAATAGACCGATCGGTCGCGGTGGAAGGGTGTTATAGCCACTCACTTTAAACCTACCTACCTACTGGACTAATCCAGTTATTTTTTTTACCGAACTCAATACTGTAAAAGTTAATTTTTTGGACTAAAACCAAGTATCTTAAAGTGCGTTTAATAGTACATTATAAAATAAAATTAACATTTATTACCAGAATAATAGCGTCATGTTCCTGTGGCCTAGTTTAATTTACTTTATAAAAATTTTCCCCTTATTTGCGGTCTGTTGAAACTTCCCTAATGACACACGATCTGCCGCTTTATTTCTTATCTCGATCCCTTAAATGTTCATTTCATTAACCACTTAAGGAATTAACAACTTACCAGTGTTGGTGTCTTGGCTTTGATCCTTTTTTGACTTTTGTTCGTAAATACCTTCTATCCTTAAGGCTTAAGCATTAATATTATTTCGAAACGTTTAAGAAAACTGTTTTATATAAGAGGTAAAAATTATTACAAAAAGCATATAAAAACAGAAGTTTGTTCTAAACATTAAAAAATATTTTATAATCTGCGCCTAATTAACAAATGAAACTCTAAACAAAAAAATCTTTAAAGACTGTTTTTACGATAAACCTGTGCTTATTAAAATTGTTTTTTTATTAAAGAGAATCTATTATTTTTGTTATTAATAAAAATACATCGAAGAGTGTATTTTTAATAATCACTTTTTACTTTTGCTTAGTTTTTATTGACTGGAAGGCTAAAATGTATGATTAAAATTGTGGCAGGAAAAAAAAAATTAAAGACCTTTCTTCACTCCTTTAAAGAAATTCTAGGTAATTACATAAAATAAAAATAGCCTTAGCAAAGTTTAGGTAAAGGGTAATTTTAACTGGTTTGCTGTAGCAAAAACAATTTTTTCCACACACGTACTATAATAATAAACGATACAGATTTTTAATCAATAGAAACCCATAATATTTTAATTTAGCATGCGGTGCATTTGACGTTTGTCCAAGATTCCTTTTATTATTTTATTTGTCAAAATCAGTAGGTATTAAATTTTCGCCCGTCGGTGGGGGGGGGTCGGGGCAAGAGAAGAAAGCTTCTCTTCAGTGTGTGGGCTCAATAGTCATGCATTTTTTTTAAATGAAATTAGGAATGCTAAGAGTTGTGAGAGATGCCATTTCCCAGACGTGAGAACAATATAAAAAAAAATCTGATTTGGAATACATACAAAGTATATAGATTAAAAGGAAAGAAATACTTTCTGACTTAAAAAAAGAATTTAAGCTATTTTAAAGCTGCTGAGGCTATGGGTATTATGCTTTTATGTCAGTTAACAATAATCTCGAAGGTAACGCTAATAATAACTCTTTGTTTTGCAAAACTTGGCCGCTCATAAGTAAAAAAAGTGTATTGGCAGACTTTTTTCGCGACAGCGTAAATATTGGTTTTTTCGTGGCGTTATGGAAAACAACATTTTTGGCGCCTTGATTAAATATTAATTAAGAATGCTGTTTAAAAGATATTTGTATATATAGCCCCACGCTTTTCTTCCAAATTGTTTATCGAGGCTGGCTCTAAAACAAAACTAATAGAGTAAAGGATACTATTATCAGCAAAACTATGGAAACTATGGCATTGTTTGTGAAAGACAAAAGATTATTAATGTGAAGTAGAAATAAAGTTGGTACCACTACTGAGTCCTCGGGCACCTTCATTAATTTAGTGATAGCTGAAGGTACTTCAATCTGTGTTTGTTTTGGCACATTAATATGTTTATTCCATAATTTATTAAAGTTTTTTTGTGGTAAATTATTTATTCCTTTTTTATTAATGTAGGTTTTTTAAATATATAAATATATATTATGGATGTAATTTTCTGAATATTTATGATGTATTTTATTATTAATTAAAATACTTTTTTACTGTTTTTTATAGAAAAAAAAAACGTTAACAAAACCTTAACATAATATATTTTGCGTTACCTATTTTATGCCTTTAAGCTGGTCTAAGTAAAGACCTTAAAATTACCATCACTTATAACAAAGGATCCATATTCACCGCATTTTACATTAAACAGCCCTATTAAAATTAACTTCCAAATTACTTTTCCATAATGAAAGATAATGATACAGCTTTACAACCCCAATAAATTTTTGTCTGCGTTTCCAAAATACTCCTTTATCTCTTTCCTGATCTTTATCGCGGCCTCATAACGTGATATAAATCTAAGTTAATGGTCTTTAGTGTAAGCACAGACCATTACTTAACTTCAAGTACATTTCTAATACGGCAGACTCTAGGATTAAAAATAATCTCCATTAATTGAACGTACAAATTGCAGTGTAATCATCGACGTTTCCTGCAATTTCTTGGCTGGAAGCTCTGTCGCTTGGCATCGAAAATTTTCTAGTTTGGCCTGTTTTTTTTTCAGGAAATTAATT
Organism: Listronotus oregonensis; assembly: GCA_019359885.1. Classification (NCBI taxonomy): domain Eukaryota; kingdom Metazoa; phylum Arthropoda; class Insecta; order Coleoptera; family Curculionidae; genus Listronotus; species Listronotus oregonensis. The sequence continues at coordinate 18,820 of JAHBCN010006473.1, read as the reverse complement.
AATATTTAGCAATAAAATGATATCTGAAATCTAAATGAATATTTATGCGACTATTGGTGCAAAAAGCACTTACATAATACGAATGTATAATAAATACCTAATGAAAGTAAAATATTTTTTGTATAAAAACTATACCCTACATAGAGTGCAAGTTTTTAGCTTGGAATAAATTTCAGATATCAAAAAAAGTTTTTTTCTGTAAAAATGCTCGGCCCCTTCAATAAGTTTATAAGTCGCATTTTGTTTTATAAAAAAATAAATATTTAGTGTGTTTCCATTTAAGATAAGACAATATCGTCGATTTTTGTAAACCATAGTCCAAGTTTTCTAAAAACCATTTTAAGCTATACATAGCTGCCATATTTAAATTTTTTCTTTCTTGTCGTTGGCAGGATAACAAATAACAAAGTTTTACGTGCTTTACCTACCAGAGCTAGGACGGATTCTTCAAAAAAGAAATCGATCTACGGATCCGGATCCTCATAGAGAAATCGAATCACTAATACGAATCACGATTTCTTTTTAAAGGAAAAAAGGAATTGAATCCAGGGAATCGATTCCTATTTATCGGATCACGAATTCGGATCGTATCCTCTTTTTATACTTACAAATGGTAACTACGATACGAATGATACTACGTAATCCAATGTTAAAGATTTTAGAACGGATCCCGAGCGGCACAATATAATTTTATCTTTATTTTAAAGTGTTGTTACTCTTAAAAAAATAGTTTTTAGTAAATATTCTTTAAATTTAAATATGTTATTTCTGAGATTAACATGAAATCACCCTTAAATCAAACAATTTTTTGACCTGTATTCCAAAACTTGCGATGCTGTATTTAACGTGTGAAATATAAAAGTAAAAATTTTAAATTTATTTTTGTAAGATACCCTAAATGGATATAATAAAATTTTACAATTAAAAGTCTCATAGGGTTATCTTAAGGATAACATACATATTACAAAATTATTAAAATCGAGCAAAAAAACTTTTAAGATCAAATGCAATAATTTTTTGGATATACACTGGTTAGAAAAAAAACATTGTTGTATGTAAATGTTGTTTCTTTGAACTTGAAAAACAAAATTTTTGGTTAAAAATCACATGATAGATGTGTTTTCTTATTTAGATTTAAATATACAGATATAAGGGTTTTTAGGGTGCAAGGTCGAAATTTGAAAATTAAGAATCTTATGTCAAGATTTGAAAATTGAAAATGGCTTATTCAAAATGGTGGATTTTGGTATTTATAAACGGATTTATCTAAAATTTAAAATATAAGAAATCGATTCTTTTTAAAATCCAGTTTCATATAAAAAGAAATCGAATCCGGATTATTTTAAAATTATGTAATGAATCCGATCACAGATCTTATTTTTAAAAGGTTTTCGATTTCAGGTTTTGTTTCCTCAAAAAGAAATCAATTTGTGGATTCGATTCCAAAGGATTCAATTTTTCCCTAGCTCTGGTCCATACAATAATTGGCAATACTCTAAACGTTACTAAAACTTGTTTTGCATATTTCTAATAACTATTAAAATTTCAAAAGAAATCGATTCTTTTCGGAATTAGTTTCATCTAAAGAGAAATCGAATCCGGTTCATTTTAAAATTATGTAATGGATCCGGATCACAGAACTTATTTTTAAAAGGTAATCGATTCCAGCCTTAGTTTTATAAAAAAGAAATCGATTTCTGGATTTAATTGCAAAAGGATTTAATTCCTACCTAGCTCTGGTCCAAACAATAATTGGAAATATTCTAAACGTTACTAAAACTTGTTTTGCACATTTCTTATAACTATTAAAATAAAAATGTCGAAATACTGCATTCAAAAATCCGAACAAGTCTTACAAAATGGGGAGGTGCACCATTGAGCTCAATTGTTTCTGTGCGGGACACTAGCTTCGTCATTAACAAACAAAACAGCCTAAAAACAAACTATTATTCCTACAAATATCTTTTCTTATTCAGTTTTTGTTTAAAGAAGATTAGTTCTATAACTTGTTTACCATCATTTTGGGATCATCGAGTCTGTCTTTTCCTTATCCAGTTCGGATTCTTGCCTGCCCAATAACGTTGGTTGGTTGGTTATCTTCGCCATTTAAAGTAAATTTTGATTCATCAGTATACATAATATTTTTTGTGTTTATATCGTTCCTGTCCAGTATGCAAAATTGAAATTTGCCAGGATCACAATCAGAAGAATTACTAGCCTATAAGGATAAAAGTGGTGTGCTTTCGAAAGTCTTACTACTCATAATGGGCAAACTTCCTCCTCAGGAGATATCTTACTGGTAGGCTAAGTAGGGTTACCTTTAATAGCCAATAGTACATTATGCTTAATCTCTTAACTGCTTTTCCTACATATCCAATTTTATCGGAACTGTTGCTCTATCTTGCTTACAGTTCTTAGAGATATAGGTGGTAAATCGGGGTATTTCTATCTAAATAAATAAATAACATTATTAAGCATTCTCATTCTATATTCCTATCCAATCATTATTATTGTTTTAATGTCATTTATCTAAATAAAGTATCGCGTTTTATGATAGTTCCAAAATTACTTACTGTTACACTAGCGAAAACGTCTAATATTACCTTACTTGCTAAATGTTTTTGGTCTAGTTAAGTAAAGAGTATTTACTTTAGTCTTTTGTTCAATGCTATATAGAAAATATTAATATCAAATGTAGTTTTTAATTATTTTAATGTATACGGAAGAAACAATATAAATGTAAATAAAACACGGTTCATTTTTAAGCAATTGTTTTTTTATTTAATATCTCGGAACAGAAGAGAAAATTGAAATTGGTCATTTAGGTATAACTTGATATTGGCCTTTAAACTGCCTAACAAAAACTTAAATTCTTATTTAAACTTTTTGCAGTTTTTAATTTATAAAATTTATTTTACGTTAAAGAATCGCACTGTATGTAATTAATGATTATAGGTGTAAACGTATGCACAAACTAATTAAATTTAAATGTATTTTAATAAAAATTATTATAAATTTTAGTACAATTATCTATGTTATTGCCATAAAATTGTGTTTTACTTGGCACCTAAGTTAAATTATTTTGTCTTTTTTCCGAAAATCTGCAAAAAACAGATCGTACTAAAACTATCATATAATCAACGACAAGAAAAACAAAGGCAGAAAAGAACATATTAGGTTTTTCAGAGGTGGTTTTGCCCGGTAGAATTTTTATTTTTTAAACAGTTAAGTTTTGTAAGTCATTATTTGACATAAATATGCTTTTTTGTTCACCTATTTAATTGTTTTGTATTATTTTGCGGACAATTAAAAAAAAGTAATAACTCATTTGTCTGAAATGAAACGAGGATAGCTCGTTAGCAAATCCAAAAAGAACATTTTTAAATAATTTGGTATGGAACATTCCACAATAATTCGTTGATTTATCGACCACAATAAAATTTAAATGACAACCCTTAGTGGAAAACCCAACCATAAATAAGTTGCCTGACAAATATCTATTGTGTAGGCACCGCACCTTTAAAAGGGTACAGGTCCTGATTACCTACTAATATCAATAGTTTAGGTTAGATATTTTGGTTGCTTAATAACACACACGAAAATACCTTGACAAACTCCAAACGACTGATGAACTTAGATAAAAAGACTCTGCTTTATATTAAACACCTGCAATTAGCCTTTAACCAAAAGAAAATTGTAGTACCTATAACTACAATTGTTTTTGCATTAACCTACCATATATACCAAAAAGTAGGTACAATAACAAATAAAGAAAATTTTAAGTCCGGACCTACATGCGGGTATCCAAAGTTTATTGAGTTTTACAACTAACAATAGCAGGTAAAACGAGAAATCAACGAATTATTGTGGAATGTACTGTACCACATAGTCAATATTTAGGGTACGACAGTACACAAAATACAACTAATCAACTATTTATTTTATTGTAAAATGGTATAAATATCGTTTAAATGTCACTAAAACTGATTAAAAAAGCCTAAAAAAAACAAAAAGGAAATATTTTTTTGTAGATACTAGATCTTAAAAGAACAGGTTTAACGTAGTCAAGGCCCTCTAGACTGAAAAAAGATTTAAATACTTTAGGCAATATTCCATTCAGAATAATACATCTTTTTAAAAGAAGAGAAAACATACCGGAGGGTTCTTTTAAAATTTAAAAATACTAGTCGTTTTCGGTTAAACGGGAGGTGATACAAAACAAGTGTATAAGTTAAGCGATTAATACTTAAGTCAAATACTAAAGTACAAAATTGTGTTTTTTAACCTAAATAAATATAAAAGTTACAGCAGGACACTATTCCTGGAAAAAATTTAAAATATTTAGTTAAGGAATAAATCAGACATTTTGCTTAAATGATATACACATAATCTTTTTTATGATTCTGATTTTAAAACTTTAAAAAATACACCAAAAATATATACTAGTTCGTATTTTTATTTACGATAAATTCAAATTTTAATTTTCTTTATATGGCAAAAAATACAACATGCAAATAAACATACTTTATGTTCGCAAAAAGATTTAAAGTAAAGGCTTAACGATATTTCCGACATAATTTCCCTAAAGAAATTAGTTGCAATAAGGCTAACGTTAGTCCCAACATCAAAGTAATTTGTAGATCAGAGAATTTCATAAATACACTTTTCCTTTGGTCTTAACGAGTTTTAAATTAGGTTTTATTTTCCATAAGGTGGAAATAAAAGAAAAAACTACCTATATAAAATATTATTTTTTACTTTCATTACAATATTTTTTCTAATGCGAAATGTCCGTCCTAGAGAGGGTAAATATATTAATAGAATTTTTCTTCTTCTTTTTTATACTGTACATTTTATACCACACACTATCTTTAATCATATAAAACAGATTGTTGCTCGCAAAAATGTTAGTTACTAGCAAATACGTATTTAATTTCGTAAATCTGTAACATGACAAAATATAAAAATAAATTAAATGTTATGTAATGTGTATTAGAACTGGCATATATCTGTGTATAAATAATATCTTAATCATACCGCATTTATTTTAATTAATCTAATATATAAAAGGAAACGGTGTGTTTGTATGTCCTTCGTTTTTTTCATAACTACCCACTGCCACTCACTAATACTTATGGTGGAAGGTAGCTCTAGGTCTGCACTTGCAAGTAAGAATTATATATATATATATATATATATATATATATATATATATATATATATATATATATATATATATATATATATATATATATATATATATATATATATATATATATATATATATTATATATATATATATATATATATATATATATATATATATATATATATATATATATATATATATATATATATATATATATATATATATATATATATATATATATATATATATATATATCTGTCCTGCTCTAACTTATGTAAACTTCTAAAAAGGTCTGAAAATTTCTGGAATGATCTAGAAAGTTTTAAAAATTTCTATAATAATCTAATAAGTAATTTATCTGCAATGTACACTTTATTGAAGATAAAAGATAAAATATTGGAAGTGACTTCGCTGCCAGTGCAGGTTTTTAAAACTTTTAAACTCGGATGCCGGCTCCAGCAGACCAGTAACAAACGCATAAAATAAGTACCGGAGTCAAGTGCCGGCATTTCTGCATTTCTGAGCAAAAATTTTATATGTGGGTGGGTAGTAACAGTAATAGTATTGGCAAAGTAATACAAAAAAAGTTGGTAATGAATTTTGCTTATATAAAGAGTTTAAGGTGACTATAGAACAGAAACAAATAATGAATATTGGTTACGTGATACTTAAAAAATCATTAGAAAATCCTAAACATTTAAACAACATTGCTTAGCAAGAATTTTTTTAAAAGTAAGTGGTTGTAAAGAGTTTCTCTACATACAAGAAATTTAAATGATCACAGTCACACAGCGTCAGAAGCATATTTTAATTTTCTCGCGAAATAGCCTAAGAGCCTTAGATTCGGCACTGACACACCGGAGCCGGCATCTTTGTTTAGAACCGGTGCCGGTAGCGGAGTCACTTCCTAAAATTTTCTTAACTATACGTCACAATAATTAGGTATAACAAACAATTATTACAAGCTCTATTTACCCTAAACAAGTCTGTATGTATAATATATATTAATTCTAAACCCATTTGGGAAACCCTAAACCTGGAAAAGCATGTAGTGCCTAAAACCCTATTTATTAGGCTTCGTTCACTTTTCGTTAGTAAATTTCGGAATGTAACGGGCTTTGTCATACTTAATTTGTGTTAATTTTCCTTATACTATAGGGCTTTTAAATGTAGTTTTAAACTTGCTATATATACCTTCCCTTTAAATACAATAATAGTATATTGTTTTATATGGAGGAAAAGTGATACTCTTCATGGCTCGCTTGTGTTTAAGGGGCGAACGGAGTGAGGTTGGTAATAGAGAGCAAGCCAAAAAAAGTAATTTTTTCTCCAAATAAAATATTATGTTTTTTTTTACACGTCAACAAATTATTGTAAAAACATTTTTTTTATAAGTAATAATTATTAAAGATAAGTGGGTTCGCAAGGCAGCTAAGACCGAGACGGTGAATAGTTGCTATGGTAATGTAACATAAAGCTATCAGTGGACACTATCAATAATATGTATTTTTTTTTTAATTGCGTATTCGGTTGCGTTTTTATTCCGTTTTGATAAGCAGTTATTGACTAAGTTCAATTAATATTCAATTAAGTAATATATAAAAATACTTTGTTTTTAGTTTAATAATTTATTATTGAGTTGTTGATGCTTGTTTTGTTGTTTGATTGTATCTATGCTCGCTATGATGCCGACGGGAAAGTGAAAAGTAAAGCTTCGCGGTTGACCGTACAGTTTAGTAATGCCGGATTTACTGACATTTAAAGAATAACAATTATTTTAAAAATATCTGTATTTTTTAGGTTTAAAGTGAGGGGGTATAACACCCTTCCACCGCGACTGATCGGTCTATTGTGGCTTAAGCATTAAAAAAACTTGCAAACATGTTAATCTTTAAATTAAATAAACCTAAATATCGTAAAAATAAAATGGCGATAAAAAAATTCACACATATTAAAAACAGCCCGAAATGATATTTGATTGATTAATGATGATTGTCAATTATTAGTAATATAACACAAGTCAAAAACAATATATTTGTAAAAGACATAAGTTATTTCTATCAAAAACTTCACTTTACGAAAGCAGAACACCCAATAAAAATTAAACTTTTTTAAGACATTTGAACAATATGAATTATTCCGTATCAATAAAATAATCTAGAGTTAGATGGTTTCAAATAGTTTACACATTTTAAAAATAAAACTAAAGTGATTTCTTCCGCACGTACCAATAATATGGCAATCAACGCAACGCGAAGTTCAAAAAAACTTTTAATGGCAAAAGAGAATATATGCTGCAAGTATCTTTTGATTCTTAATCTTGTGGATGCTACTTTTAAGAATTACCTTAACTGGCACAAACACAGACATGACATCCATAGCCTCAGCTGCTTCAAAAAAGCTTGGATTTCTTTTTCGAGCCGAAAAGTATTTCTCTCCTTTTAATCTGTATACTTTTTATGTATCCCAGATCAGACCCTCTTTAGAATATTGTTACGTCTGGGGAATAGCGACTCTCCTACAACACTTAGCATTTTTGACTCCATTTAGAGACAAGCTGTTCGTCTTATTAATAAATCCACACTTACAGAAAAGCTTCCTTCTCTTACCTACTGACGAGCTGTAGGGAATTTGTCCCTCCTTTTTAGGTATTTTCACGGCTTTTGCTCCGAAGAGTTGGCCAGTGTAATTCCTCATTTGGCAGCTCCCAACAGACCAACATGTAATGCCAATTTTAAGCATCCTTTTACAATCTAACTTGAGAGGCCCCGAACTTCCCACCTTGTTCGTTCCTTCATCCTCATAATGTCAAGACCATGGAACCTGCTCCCGCAGGTTCGCTCTCGTGTGAATAAACTTCCCATTATCACACTTCAGACACCTACGATACGTTACTATTTAGGCCTTAGCCTTCGTGGACTGTCCCAAAATTAAAATAAAAAGTATTAAGCATAAATTATTTTATTTGTTTTAAATACAACGCATTATTTGCAATTAAGCTAAAACTAGCAAAAATTAAACAAATAAATTTAGTAATTATTAATAACAATGTTTAAAGTAACAGTAATTTGGATTATTGAAAGGTGCAGGGGTCCTTAATAAAGCAGGACCAGTGCCGGCACTTTTTTCTTCAGCCCAGAAAATTTTGTAAAGGTGCTACTGCTTATAGAAGGTAATCTCTGTAAATTTAAGTGAAGGTTGTTTCATTCCAGGATTTTTTTTACTTAAAAGTAATGTATGCGAAAAATGATCCCTTGTCGCATACTTATAAAAAAAAATAACCTAAATACCCATCGAATTGTTTTTGATTAATTTTAACAACGCACATTTTTGACTCTGTCTACTTAAGAAAAAAATACTAATCCCGTGCTCGCATTAAATTTAAGTTCATTTAATTTGCTAAGCTTTTTGAATGCACTCTAATAAAAATTTACAAAGTAATACAGTTAATCCCTTTTTTTAGGAAAAATTTAAATTTATAGGTACAACCTTAAATTCAAAATTCACCAAAGAATATTTTCTAGAATTGTATTTTCTTATCTTTTCTACAGCAAAAATTCATACTTTGTAAATCGTGCTAAAGCCATCCATTTGCGACATGTTTGATATTTTATTACCTTATATAAACCCTTATTTAAAATTAAATATTTAAAAATGTTATTGCTTTTCAAAGTTTTATAAAGTGCAATTTATTTTATTAAATAATTTACAGAATCAATTGATACTTGATAAAAGTTTATCTTAATCACTTCTTTACAAAAAAAAATACTGCTTACTTTTACTAATTTAATCAAACACTGTATACCTTAATTATGCAGACATGTTTCACTACACTGTAGCTTTATCAATGCAAATGACAATCTAAGGGAAAGAAGTAGTTTATCAAATACCCTGTGAGTGTGGTGATCTATATATTAGTAAGACAAAGAGACCTTTAGAAGTTGGAATTAAGGAACATCAAAAACATACTCGAATGGGCGATACTGACAGGTCAAGTGTTGCGGAACATGCTTGGTCTAAACATCATAATATTAATTAAAAATATGCTGGGATTGTTCTTAGAGAATCCCACTGAAAGAAACGAAAGTTTAAAGAAGCTGCTATTATAAATAACAATTCTCATGTTTACAGTAAACCAAGTTTAGATATCTACAACATTTGGCAACCTCTGCTCGCTAACAGAAAAGAAGTCAAGCTCAGTAGACCATAAACATGGGCAGTGGCTTCACGCATCGGTGACCAGGTTATGATATATAAGGCCTAGTCATAGGCTTAGATATTTAGTATCTACTTGAAAACGATCAGAGATACTTACTGTTCGAAACGTTGTGAAAAAAATTAAGTTACTATGGAAGTCCGAGAAGAAGTTTTCATTCAACCTACAACATTGTCTAGAACCTTCAAAAAAATCTAAGTTTACACTTGGCCCCTTATATTACATAAAGATAATAATAGGAAAAACCCTGAATACATTATTGTCATAAAATAAACATATTTTACAATGGTAAACTAGTGGTTTCCAACTGATCATGTAGAATATAGCCTGTATTTTTATATTAATTAATTTCTAGAAATTTTAGTAATAAGAGTTTTTGCCTTTGTCAGATATATGTAAAATTTTAAAATGGTCATTAAACTGGTGATTACTTTCTGTAATATGGTTCTTGTAAGCTAAATGACCAGATTTAAAAAAAAAGTCTCTTTTATGCTCTGGTTAGCTATTCTTGTTTTAAAGGTGCGTTCCGTTTGGCCAACAAATCGTTTCGGACATGAACCACAGTTAAGCTGATAAACATCACATTTGTCTTTTCTTTCGGATGTGTCTTTATTTTTTTAATATCTACCTATTGTATTGTTTGTTTTAAACGCCACCAAAACCTTGTTTTTTAAGATTCAGAAGCTACTTTATTAAATGCATTTCCTTTATTTAAAATTGTTATTTACTTCTTCAATTACCGAAGAAATTAGCTTTATTGTTTTATTTTAATTTTTTTTAAAATCCTTTTATGTAAAAATGTAATACCCAATATTGAGTATTTTCTTTATAAAAAATATGTAGACACAAGTTAACTTAAAATATATATATTACATAGTATGTTTTGGTAAAAAATACTTAACTTTAAAGAACACAATACGAGTATAATAAACCTTACAGAACCAGTTATATAACATACACAATTTTAAGGTGCACATGCAACAAATCCAAAAAAAAAGACGATAAATCCCGTATTCTCTCCTATGTAACTTAACACTTTACATTTTAAAATACATGTAGCAGGTATCAGCTTCCTTTAGTAATAAATTATTCAGAGTCTATAATGCATTTTACGGTGTGAAGAGCATCACATTTCTGTTCTTCTGGTAAACATTATATATTTTTTATTGTGGAAAAAGATTTTAGAACATCATTATGTGTGACATAAAAGAAAATATGAAATGTAAAAAAAATCATTATTTTTATAACAAATACAAGGTGGCCCAGAAAGAAACTCACATTTAAAAATTGAAAATATTAGAAGTGCAAGTAAAAACTCATCTTTAAATTGGTTGCATAAAACAAAATACTTGAGCTCTTTCAGTTTGTTCGCCTTTATGTATATGTGTGGCGTAACCATTGCTGTTGTTATGTCAGTCCTTTACAAGCAGTCATTTTGTATGTATCAATTTTATGAGGTGAACTTCGTTAAGCAAAATTTACACTATTCCATTTTATTCTGTTAAAAAAAAATGCAACTCAGACTGTGGAATTAATTAATTCGACATTAGGTGAACATTTTGTAAGTAATTCAACAGTGAAAAGCGGTTTGCAAGACTTCGTGATGACAATTTTGAGGACGATCCACCTCCAGGTGCAGTCAATTTGAAGACTAAGAACTTCAAGTTTTACTAAAAGAAAATCCATGTCAAACTCAAGAAGAGCTTGCAGAACAATTAGAAGTTACTCGTTAAGCAATTTTACTTCGACTGCACGCATTGGGACCAATACAGAAGGAAGGCAAATCGGTTCCTTATTAACTGACAAATAAAACCGAAAAACAAAGAGCTGCCATTTGCATGAATTTGCTTTTTCGGTTAAAAATCTCTTATTTCCCTGCCTAAAATTTTTTTTTTTTAATCTTTGACCTCTCTAGTTAAACTGTAAAATGATGCATAAAAGTTGCACTACGTGTTGCTTTATTGGAAGCTGCCAGAGGAGGAATTATACTGGCCAACTCCTCTGAACAGGAGCCGTGAAAATACCTATAAAAGATAGATCCTCTACAGCTTAACGGTGGGCAAGATGAGAAAGCTTTTCTGTAAGCGTGGGATTATTAATAAGATGAACAGCTCTTCTTTAAATGGAGTCAAGAATGCTTAGTATTGTAGGAGACTTCATTCTCCAGACATGAGAACAATATTCTAAGAAGGGTCTGATTTGGGATACAAACCGAGTATAGAGATTGGAAGAAGAGAAATACTTTCTGGCTCAAAAGAGAAATACAATATTTTTTAAAGCTGCTGATTGGCGTCAAAATCCAAAAAAGTTTGAGGTCTTGTGAGAGGTACATCCGCATTGGCCTACGCTTGATTTTCAGATCAGGCTCATTGTTACGGGTGATTAGAAATGGTTTTTGTACGACAATTCTAAATGTAGAAAAGCATGGGTTAATCCAGGTCAGCCATCAACATCAGCTGTGAAACCGAATATTCATGCAAAGAAAGTATTACTCTCTGTCTGGTGGGATTGGAAAGGAATTATTTTCTACAAGCTTCTCGAACCTGGCCAGACTGTTACAGACTCGATAACTATTTTGTTTTAAAACGTGCAAGTTTCTATAGCAAAGGCATTAATTTACTACCCAATAAAGAGCCAAAGACCATAGATAATAATGCGAATATATATTATATACCAATATATTTTTGTAAAAAGTATTTTTGATAAGGTTAAATTTTACAAAAAAAAAACAAGTTTCTACTTGCTCACCCAGTAAAATAAATATTTTAATTATGTGGGTTTTACTATTTACAATTTAGAGTCCATTTGCTGATTTTTTGGTTAAACCAAATCATCATGATTACTTCCTAATCAGTTAGGACACTCTTCTAAACAAAAACAAAAATTCCGAAAAACTTTTGTTAAAGTTTATTTTGAAATTAGTTTAATTTTTTGTTAATATTTAGCGTTAGTTGCTGCACCGTTGTCGAAGTTTACCTGGTGTTTGGGATTTTTCCATAAAAAAAGTCTGCTGGACCAAAATTGGGGCATCTAAAAGACTAAGATATACTATACCATGAAATTATTTGCAAAATTTACTTTCTATTTAAAGCTGTGTCAATCCTGTTGTTTCAATTTTCCGTATACACTAATGAATAAAATTAGTGCTTGGACACTGACCTATACGCTGTAGTTCGAATTTGATACGGAAAAGTAGACCCGCCAATTTTCCGTGTAGGGACTCGTGGTTACTTAACTTGCAACGGCCGCAAATGAACTTCTTTCCTGGTTACGCTGTATATTTGTAATTATATATTTATAGGCTACTTAAACCAACAAACCAACCTAAACTTTTCATTTTATTTCCCACCCATATAATAATAAAATCAATTAAAACAAAATAATACTTACATTGATTCATTTTGCGATTTAAGTCAATAAATTTTCTACCTAAATTCTACCTACAGTTTACTATATTTTAACAAAGCAATTACAATTCATTTTTCCCAATTCTTTAGCTCATTATTTAAGCCAAATACCCTTGCCGTGATTAAAATTCCTCTGTCCAGTTTAACTGCTGCCTACTATAATTAATTTATTTTTTTTTGCCAAACGTGACAAAGTAGCAATGCATTATGAAGATTTACTTAAATTTGAACAAAAGACAAAATATTAAGCTTTGTTCCATGTCGATGCAGTGAAATTAGTTTTAGTTAGCTAGGTAATGTAACGCCAAGCATTACAGAGTGGCCTGATTATTTATTATTAAAAACAATATGGAAACAGGGATTTTATACTTAATATGTACTTAGTGATATAGGCTGGTATTTTATTATCTTGTATGACATGGCTTTAAGAAGTGAAATACAGACTTAAGTTCGTGGAACGACATAACGTAAAAAACTTCTTAGTTACCTATTAAGTAGCTAATCAGGGGTATTAAGAAAATGTAAGGAGATATAAAATGCGAATTATCTGTTGCTAAATGAAATGTTTGGGCTATCTTAATGCAGGGACCACACTAAATTTTTTTTTCACTTTATGACAGCCCACGAAAGCTTATAGGGGGCCTAATTACTAGGTACAGTTGGTGCTGTGTTATTACCCATTATATCACCTGATTTCGTCTCTGCTGTCTTAGTGCCGAAACGTACAGATATTTTACGGCACCCTTTGACATTGCAGTAGAATTTCAAATGAAAAATATCAGTCCTTAGTGACAAATCACAATTCTGCTTTGGAATGCATAATAGAAACAGGGTCCAGTGACAACGTTGTGAATCATTTAATCCATAATATCATGTATTAAGGCATGTTTATGGTTTGGGATGGATGTATGGCTTTAGGTTATCTGTAGTGTTTATCAGAGGTAATTCGACTGCACATCACTAGGTCCAAGAAATGGTGAAGTTTGTAATCCTAAATTTTTCTACAAAAACAAATCCGGACTACATGTTGCGAGAATAACAATGTTTTTATTAAAGTTTGCAAAATTTACTTTTTATTTTGGCACCGGAATCTTTTGATTTATATTTCGCAAACAATAGATTATATATGGAAAAACCGTAAACATTCATTAGTTTTCGAAAATACTGGATACATTTTTCTATTGGGTTAATCCTGAAATAAAATACTTTTAAAGAATACCAACCACCTAATCAGAAACATTATTAAAGGTAAAAACTTAATATGCTGGGCAATATATACCAAAATATACTGCATGTTTACTTAGAGCGCTTTCTAAAAATGTACGTTAAATAAAGTACTTGTTACATATATCATTTATACTTTAATATCTTAGAAAAAAAACTAAACTTTGAATCCAAAACCATAAAGTAAAACATCTATTAAATGTATCTAAGATTAATTTATTTTTCTGCCCAAATTTTACGAAACTTTTTAAAAGTATTTGAATAAAAAAAAAATAAATAAAACCCCTAAGTAATAACTTCAAATTTTTGTATTTATAATTAGGATTTTTATTTTTTAAAGCCAATACTTTTTTAAAATATTCTCAGCAAATAAACTATTTAATAAGTAATCATAATATTAAATCAGGTTTATTTATTTATTTCAAAATTACTTTCTTAATGCAATAAAATTGCTCTATTTCTTGCCAAAAAAAATAAATTTATATTAATAAATTATTTTTAAAAATATATAAATTATTTTAAAGCCAAGTCTATTTTGTTGGCTTTTTTCTTAAAATCCCTGGTTTTTTAAGAGAATTTTCTTGTCAGCAGGATCCACCTGCTTAAAAAGCGAAGTGCCTCGGTTCTTCCACTTCTGTGTCTCTTTGTCCGCATCAGTTCGTTCAAGCAGCTTCTGCACTCAATATACCCTTTTAAGCACCGCAATATATTACTCGACAGCAAAGCAAATAAACGTCCCCACCCAGGTGACAAATAATTGAATCTTGTCTTTCAATAGTCGGGCAACAGTAAACAGACTGTCACGGGCATGTTCCAATTGAATTATTTGCAAGACGGTATTTGCCTAGCAGCAAGTCGAGCTTGACAATGGTAAATAAGGATGCTGATAAACGATTAAGTTGTTACTTGTCCACTTTTACTGAAGTGGATTGATAAGCAATTTAAGCATTAATCTTATTTAAATAAAGGAAATACTTTAGATTGTCCTCCAATTATTGTGCAATTTTGTAACTTCTTAATTTGCCCAACTTTTGTGTTAAATGTGTGTTTTTGACACCGCAGCAAAACGCATTTTTAAAGAAAACTTACTATAAAAAATGAAGACAATACAGGCGCCATAGAAATGGTGTGGTTTTGTCATTATACCTGTGGTGGGTGCATCCAAGCGTATCGCATCATCACTGGTTGTGGGATTGTTGGGTTGTTGGGTTGTTGGTGGCGTTTCAGGATTTGTTTTGGGTAAAATTGTTTTCCACGTTGTGGCTAGGTGTAAAAAGTCGTTTTAATTTTTGTTGGGTACTTCACTTTTTTAAATTTCTTTAGCTTTACGGATTAGCCTTGTCATGAAATGGTTCACGTTGGCCACCTGTTTGCAGCTGTCGAAGTCTATTTGGTGTCCTGTTTCTGAGTGGTGTTAAAACAAGGCAGAAGTGATTTTCTTGTAACGTATTGCTAATTTATGCTCTTCCAGTTTAGCAAAAATTCTTTTGTTTGTTTGTCCTATATAGGTTTTATAATAGGTACCGCATGAGATGCTGTAGAAGTCTTCCTATTTAGTCCGTGGTGCCTTTGATGTAGGGAAGTGTAGATCTCACTTTATTTTCCAGGGGCTCTTGTTTCTTTGGCTGGACGTGTGTTTGATTCACAGCTTTCCTTATCATGTATGATTAATAGCCGTTCTGTTTAAGAGCATTTGTTTTATTATAAAGTTCTTCCTCTCTGTTGCTGTCGTCAATCAGTTTGATAGATCTGGAAATTAACGTAGTTAACCGCTGTGTTAACACGCCGTTGTCGTGGTTGGGCCCAGTAGGATCTTTTGGAACATGCGCTAGAGTTGCTGGTTATCGGCAACTCTTTTGGCTAGCGTATGGAACGGGATCCAAAGCTAAGATGAACACAAGGCTTAACTCAAGGTGTTAGCATACCGTGCTGATGAGCGAATGACATCCTGTGCCTTAAACAGGTGTCTCCAACGGTGCCTCCGAGATACAGGGCGACCTCTTAGAGTATCGAGCCTTACTGCAGTAATGCGGGGCTCTGCTGTGGTGGACTATTACTTCCCTAGCTCCAAACAGAAAGCCGACAGAACCACTTTCATAGGAAAAACGTGACAAAGGTGCACTGACCGAAACGGATAAATCTGTTTTGAGAGGTGCCACCCAAGGTCACAAGCAGACAAAGGTGCGCCGACCGAAATGGGTGAATCCGTTTCGAAGATGCCCCTGAAGTCACCGGCGCCTGTTTCACGGGAAAGGGATAATCCATCCCGAACAAACAGGTGCTTAGGAAGGGATCTCTGAATCCAAACAGAAGGCGGACCACCTTTATAGGGAAAAGGGTTCCCTGGCTTTAAACGGAAAGCGGATAGGACCGTTTTCATGGGGTAAGGCTGGGGATGCGGCCTCAGAAGAAATATCTGGTTCCTGTAACAAGGACCTGTAGCTACCCACGTCATTAGACCGGGAGAGGAGGGCATGACGGATCTAATCGTCTGCTCGTCAGACGGGGAGACAGGGACACCAGAACACTCCAGAACACATATTTATAGTAAGAGGGGAGATGTAAGAACGTTTTTTCAATCTGGTATCGGATTCATTAAAAGTCTGATCCTATTGGAAGAAATATAAAAAGGTGTGAGCCACAATAGACCAAGCGGTCGGAGGTGTAAAAAGTCCACTCACTTCAAACCTACCTAGTGGCGACTCCTTGTATATGCGATGGATGGTGGTGGAAATCAGCGTTCACTGTTGGTGTGAGTGGGTTTCAAATAGACAGTATGTTGTAACTTGCCATTTTGGATTCTAGTGACAAGTACATCCAGGAATGGTAGAGTTGGTTGTTTTCTTCAAATTCTACTGTGAAGGGTCCTAGGACAAATACATCATCAACATATCTGAGTCATAGTTTTGGCTTTAGGTAAGCTAAATCAATGGTTTTTTTCTTAGAAATAGATCATGAACATGTTGGCTTCTGTTTGACGGTAGATTTGGGAGTCAAACCTGAAGTATGCGTTTTTAAGGTGATGTCTTGCTAGTTCGGTCACATAACTAGGAAGATCTTCGCTGTCATGTATCTGTTGCAGTGCTTTGTCTACAGGTATGCTTGGATACAAGGAATTTACGTTAAAACTGGCGATTATGTTACCCTTGTCAAGTTTTAGAGAGTCGAGTATTTGTGTGAAGTGGGCTAAATTTTTAACTTAAGAATCTGCTTTTTCCGTTAGAGGTTGGATGATGATAGGTATTTCTCCAGTTTCTAAGTTAGTGAACTGTAAGCACTGACTATTGGTCTAAGAGGTACATCTGGCGTATTGATCTTAAGCAAACCATAGAATTTGGGACATCTGCTTGACTTCTTCCCTGAGATTAACTCTTCTTCGGTTTGGTATCGATTGGTGCGGCTATGATTTTTAACTTGGTAGTTTTTTCTAGGTACGTTATTGTACCGTTTGGAATGGGTTTGTAACAAGAGTGGTTGAGCCATTTTGCTGATTTTTTGTTGGTACTCTTCGGTGTTTATTATTACGGTGGCATTTCCTTTATCGTCTGGCACTATGGTAATTTCCTTGTTGTTGTTAAGGATTTTGAGGGCTTGTCGTTTAATGGAGTTTTGGTTGTCCTGTGGAGGTTTAGCTGTTTTTAATATTTTTGAGACGTCTTGTCTAATTTGTTTCGCGTCTCGACATTGGCAGTTATGTCTTCGGTTGGGATTCTTTTAGAAGCAATGGCAAAGTTAAAGCCTTTACTTAAGATACCAACTTTGGACTTTTGACGGCTGGTACAATATATCATCCTACCACGCACGTGCATCTTTCGAGTTCTTTAATTCGCACTTCCGTTGGTAGTTTAGTTTTGCCAACGTATGAGTATGAACATAAAGACGGCTGGAGATACGTTTCAGTTAAAACGATGTGTTTTTAAATAAATTAAGGAAATAAAAGTCTAATAAACATCATTTATTTTATTAATGTCATGTTTTTAAGTACTTATTGAATTAACCCATTTTAAATATTGACTTATTCTTTATTATTACAGCTATTTTATGTTCGCAGAAAACTGACCATACTATTGTTAGGAAAAAGACCTGTCTTATGAAAATGATTCTAAACAGACTCATTTTCTGAATAAACAAATCCGGGTTAATATAACGTTAATAATATAAAAATTAAAAAAAAATCAATCACGTGACTTTCACTTTATTATTAATAGCCGATCACCAGTTCACTGAAAATATTTACTTATAGGCTTTAAATTTAAACCAAACAACACTTAGTTTAATACAAATATTATATATTTAAAAAGCTTTTATGTGCAAACCAACAATGCACACGACTATGGTGTAAAAATAAAGAAACTATAGCCATTCAACATTAAAGTACATTGTGAGTAACCTGCAAAAGCACTTTTTATTTCTAAATAGTTAATAGATCTATCTGAACCAGCTAGAATAACAATAACTTAGACTTCATTGTACTTTATAACAATCAATTTTCGTAGCCTCCGCCCATGAATAAAACAGTCGAAAAGGTCGAGACGCGCGACCCCGTTTGAAAAGGACGGATCACTGAAGTAGCAAGAAATATGCTTCTTGTGTTTGCACGTAATTTCGTTCAAACCATTATTGGAAGTTGGGGAAAAATTATTTGCTGGTTAATGAACTCGCACTGCTACTTTAAAACGAAAATATATATTTAAAAAAAGATGGTAAGCTGTTTAATTTACTCTTATTACGGGGGTAATCTTGTAACTAAATTTAGGTAATAATTATTAACTTTCTAGTTATCACATAAATTGGTATGTTCTTAAAATAATAGATTTGTCACCA